>JAZHYW010017374.1:0-14997 GCA_037355805.1 Ixodes ricinus
GGTGTAGCCACGTGACTTCCGCCACTCCCGCTATCCTCTCCACTTTTCGGTTTCGGTTTCGCGCAGTTGCGTTTTTTGGCTTTATTAAAAATATACGCTACTCTGTTGCAAAATATTAATTGGGTAGTCCTCCGACACCATAATAAAGCGCCTGGCAAAAAATGAAAAAAAAATTTTGGGGGGTGATCAGTGTCCCTTTAAGAGGTACGTCGGTGCGGGCTTTGCCTCACAGCCCGCTCGGTCAAACTCCGGAGAGGCTGCACGGCCGAGCTCAGCGCGGCGCGGCCACTTCACGACAGCGCGCGCTCGGCCGTCGGTCGGCGAAACGTGGCCGTCCACGCCACTACGCCGCAGACGAACTAAGGGAGCGGAAGAAAGACATTCATGCTTTCGCATTCACGACTCGTAAGAAGTGCTTAGGTGTCCTCGGACGTTTTATGGCTTCGCTTGGAAATGGCTTCAAAGTAGGCTACTCCAAGCAGCTTGTGTCAAAACAAACCTGTTTGAAAAGTTAGCTCTGTATTTCTTTAATAAGACGGTTATTTGTTAATTTTAATTCCTAATGTACTAATTATAAAATACATTATAAGTAAACTAATGATAAAAACAAACGAGAGCGCCCCACCACGAAAGAGGAAGTTGGCGCGGCTGTACGAAAGTCGACTCCATTGGCCCAATGAGAAATGTCCCGCTACGAGGACAAGCATCCACACAGCGCTTCCGAAGGCGCGTACTTGCGGCAGTTGTTGGTTGCAAACTACGTCGGTTGAGGAGATCTTCCTTCTAAGTAGCCCTGTAAACTCAAAACCACTCGCACTCATAAAAATTGACGATCTCAACGAGCTAAGCTCGTTCAGCAATCTGCAATGCCGGCAGCCACGTTTGTTAAAGTTTCAAACCAAAGCGGGAGAAATACATTTGAAAACAATAATGACTTTATCTTGATTATTTGCTCTCAAGCATAGACAAATAGTAGATTAAAATACTATTACGGCACGGAGATACAAATTTACAACCAACCTTTCACAGGTCAATCATCTCTCCAGCCAATGAGAGAGGTAAGCACCTAGTAAGTATACAAGGCGCGGCGGGGCTTTGCGGGCTGCGACCTCACACCTTCTGCACCTAAATTGCGTCTAATAATGTAAATTTTGATCAAAAATGTTTTTTTTTTCGTGGAAAAATTGTTTTAAAAATTACGTGTCGATCTATGCCCTTTAAAAAGAGCACCTTTTCTCCCTTGAAGTTTTTCTTTAACTTGTCACCAACGTTACTAGAACCTCTCAATGAGGAAACTGCCATAGAGTCTGCTTTAAAAAAGTGGCTTCGATCCGTACTCGAGAACCGAGCTAATGGCGATCGCAACGCCGCCATTTCTCGCGCAGCGTCCACTCCGGGAACTGCACGTCGAGTCGGGCAAGGGCCGGTGGCGCCATCTCGCAGGGCCATCTCGCAGTAACTATGTAAAGCAACTTTCATGTTTCAACTCGTCGCTAAAGGGTGGCGCTGTTATCGTATTTAGCTCGGTCTCGGCGGACGCCAGCGGCCCAGGTTTCGAGGGTGAGTTTCCGAACTGAGGGTTTTAGTAACCTTACCTGTCACCGACTGTAGGCTTGGGGGACTTGAATGAATGGATGGATGCATACGACTGAGCCCTTTTTAATCTGGCGGTTCCTTGCGCTCGATCAGCTCCGCGAGAATAAACCCAAACTGCTTGCCGGCAGTCCGTTCTCGTTTCGCCCTAATTTATAATTGGGAAAGATTAAGGTGAAATGACGCGAATAATTTCCTCTAATTTACAGCCTCATTTCACTCTGTCCGCGAACGGAACGCCAATTTTACGATCGAAGCGAGG
This sequence comes from Ixodes ricinus, assembly GCA_037355805.1. Lineage (NCBI taxonomy): Eukaryota > Metazoa > Arthropoda > Arachnida > Ixodida > Ixodidae > Ixodes > Ixodes ricinus. The sequence goes on from JAZHYW010017374.1 coordinate 1,856, forward strand.
CCGGCGAAGATTGGCTGCCGGCACGTTGTTTGGCGTTTGCCTTAGCGTTGCGTGCTCCACGCTGCGCATGCCGCAATTTTGGGCTTCGCGCATGCACAGTGTGGAACACGCGACTCTAGCGCAAACGCACAGTGCTCGCGTTCGGTCGTACACGCAATACTAAAACTCACGAATACCGGGTCTCGACCCGATTGTTCTGGAGTTGCTCTAAAAATGTCTATGTAAGAGACAGGTCAAGAAGGTAGCGGCAAATGCCCCTCAAAAAGATTCATATATCCCTCCGCCACCTCCGCATCCAATAGCGTCCCATCGTTTCCGTGACGTCGCGGCCAACGCGGGAGGAGGGTCTTGCCTTCCTGTACATATTTGCCTTATCTTTCGACTTTGACTTACATTGTGGAAGCAACGAGAGGAGATAAGAGTTTTCCCCCTCCGGTGGAAACAAATACGACTTTCGGGAATTAGGTTCCCCCTCCGATGGATACAAAGGTCACTTTCAGGGGCTCGGTTCCCTCTTTGTTGAATACAAAGGTCGCTTTCTTAAAAAGCGGGGTTCGAGACGACTTGGCATCACTCTGTAGCCAATATCTATCGATAGAAGCGGAACAAGGGGTGTTTCCAGTGAACTGTTCTTTCGACTGCGGAGGGATTTGAAACGAGCACATCACGCTTGTGGGAGGAGCTTCTTTTACCTTCTTGACTTGTAACCGACTGTAGTGCATAGCGCGACGAGCGCGTTTTTTTTTCTTCATGAAGACCGCATATTGTGTAATCACCTACGAGACGCGAAGGATGCAGGAAGGATAAGCGCCTCTGCCTCCGGAGCTTTCGCTATAAGTTCCGTTTCCGTACACCGACCGTAATTCGAGTCATTCGAGCTTTCGCCAGTGCTTGCGAGGAAAGCGCGCGCATGCGCAGCTACTCTGGAAAAGGTTCATTTACCCAAGTATGGCTCGATCGCCTTTCTTTTTTTTTCGCGAAAATATTGAATCGCATTGTAGCGTTATTACGATAGAAAAACTGGTATAGAAGGAAAAGAGAAGGAAATCGGCTCGCACGTAATTCTCCTCAATTTGCCAAAATAAACGTCCCAGTGATCTACCGTGGCATTTCGTGGTTGTATATGCCAACTAGGAAATAGGGGAAAATGTTTTTGGGGGAGTTGTCATTTTTTATTTGTGGCGAACTCTGAGATCGTTACTAAAATAGTGACGTGCTGAATTTGCCATAGTTACCGCTACGATCCGATGGGGGCAGTCGAGCAGCGCCGAAAGTGTATCGTCATGGCGCGCATGTCGTCTTTACCGTCACAAGCTAAAGCAATCGCGCGCAAAAAACAAACAAACAAAAAAAACATTTTAGTTTTTTTATTAAGGTGAAGGAAGACCAGCGAAGCTGTACTATAGTGGGAATGAAGTAATGGCCGAGCCGCAAGTCGGCAAGCCAGAGTGGAAAGGCTCGAAAGGTTGCGCCATCTATGAGCGACAGGGGCAAGCGGACAACCGGAAAACACAACGCTCTGGACAGCTACCGCCATCTATGAGTGACGGCGGACACCAGAGTCTTGTGTCGACATTTCTTTGCGGGGGACACGATCCTGGGGAAACTAGCGCTTGACAGCTTTGCTGTAAAAAAAAATAATTACACCATCTTCCCGAGGGGAACCATGGGGTGATGCGGAGCATCGTGTTGGTTCCGAGGAAAGAGTCAGTTGCGTGCTGACGTCGAGAGATGGCGCCACCGACTGCCCTAGCGTAACCCCCTACGCGAGCCTTCGTCGCGGCTCGCGGCAGAGAAACTTGGAACGCTCGCCGCTCGCCGTTTATTTTTTTTCACACTTGAAGGAGAGGAGATTAGAGGAGGAGAGTTGCGCGTGCGCGCGCAGTGTGAGTAGAAGCGAACGCACGCGCAGTGCACGCAGCTGGTAGAAGAGAGAGCGGAGAGAGTAACGCGCAGCTGTTGGAGAGAGGGAAGGAGGAGAGTTGCGCGTGCGTAGTGTGAGTGCGGACTACAAGGCCGCGGGACATAGCCCCGAGCAAGAGATGCTCCGCATCTAATAAAGGAATTTTCCGGCTCGCATAGACCCGTCGCTCTGGGGCAGGGGGCGCGAGCTTGTCCGGAAGACTTACGCAAGACGCGACCATGTTATGCTGGCTGCATCTTCCGTGTGGCGCTGTAACGTTCGATTTTGCACGTCCACGTTCGAATACAAGCAGTTGTCGGCAGCCGTATACTCTGTTTCATACTTAAGGTCGGTTCTCACATGCAGCGAAGCGCTGATGTAGCGCTCCTCACGTGCCGTCAGCTACTTATCGTCTGCCATGAGCAACAGTTTTGACGGTGCGATACAAAGCTGGTGAACGCTCCCGTCAGCACGCGCTTAGCGCGAGATAAGCGCTACGCTTGTAGCGCTCCGCTGCATGTGCGAACAGGCCTTTAGCGTCCAACGCTGTCAAAGTCACTGGCGCGAGCGCGTGGCTTCATCTATGGTTTTGTTTGCGCGAGAACGCGCGCAAATGATCAACGAGATCAAGCCCCACGCTCGCGCCAGTAGCTTTGACAGCGTGGCACGCTAAGTATGAAACAGAGTATAGATGCATGGTAACAAAACGTCTAAAGAAAAGAAGAAAAAATTACACCATCTTCCCGAGGGAACCATGAGGTGATGCGGAGCATCGCGGATCGTAATTAATTTATTCCCTTCTTGACTGATTTCTTTTTGGCCGGCCGGATTTGGGCTGCGGCGGACGCGAGCGGCCGTGAAACGCTAGCAAACGAGAGCCGCAGAGTTGCGGGGAAAGCCCACCCCACTGGAAAGCCCTGGCGTGGCGCTGCGACCCGCGCGCCCAAGCTATCCTCCTTTCACTCCTCCGGGGAACGCGCGCAGCTGTTGGCGCAGTGGTGGTGGTGGTAAAACATTTGTTGCCAAAGCAAAAGGGGAAGGGAACGGGGTCTTCGGTTCGGTGAGTAGAATCCTCTAGTCCGGGATCCCTCGGGAACTTGCTGCTAGCTTGGTCCGGTTGATCAGGTGTGCCTGGACCTTGTAGACCTCGCTGCGCAGCACTCTCGTTCCCACCGCCGGTCGTCAATAGTGTCGCCAAGCCCTGGAGTGTCCGGGCATGCCCGCACCATGTGCGAAGAAAGTGGCTCTTTGCCCGCAGTGTTTGCAGGCGTCGTCGTCTCTGCGCCCCATGTGTTTCAGGAGCACCGGGTTGGTGTAGTTGCCCGCCTGGATCCTTCGCCAGGCAGTGCTCTCGGCTTTGCCAGCTCCCGGCACGGGAGCCCGTACTGTCTCCTCTGGGCCTTGAAGTGGTCCAGCATGTCCGAGGCCACCCACTGCCTCGCTTCTGCCCGGTCGACATATCCACGGGCCCGAAGGTCTGCCAGCCTGGTTACCTGGAATACCCTCGTGCCCTGGGACCCAGATAATTTCGAAAGTTGACGAACCGTTTGCGGCTCTCTCTAGGATTTTCCGCGCAGCGGGCTACCGCTGCTTATATTCACTCTTGAAGGAGAGGAGACTCGAGGAGGGGAGTTGCGCATGAGCGCGCGGTGTGAGTAGGAGCGAACGCACGCGGAGTGCACGCAGCTGGTAGAGAGAGAGAGAGAGCGGAGAGAGTAACGCGCAGCTGTTGGGTAGAGGAAGGAGGAGAGTTGCGCATGCGTAGTGTGAGTGCGGACTACGACGCCGACGCCGCGGGACATAGACCCAAGCAAGAGATGCTCCGCATCTGAAAAAAAAAAAAAAAAAAGCCTTTCCATTTTGGTGAAGAAGTAAGAGCAACGGGACTGTTTACTATGTGCCGCCGTCGGTTATAGATGGCGGTAGCTGTCAGAGGGTTGTGTCGAGATTTATTAAGGGGGATTCAACCACTCGTCACTCAATGGGCAAATTTCGCTACACAAACCTGAGTTTCAGAAATGCACGATAGTATTCATTCTTTTGGGGGTTACTTATGATAACGTAATGAAGGTTGTACGGCCCTTGGATTTTTCTTTTAGAGCGCTGGAGATTTTTAATAAAATCCAGAAATACGACCGTTTTGACTGTTTTTAGCGCGTTTTGAGGCATTTTTGAAAATACAATTATTTAGAAGACAAACGTGACAAAACGCTTGGCCGTACGTACTAGGGGTGCCTCTAATCTTAATTGTAAGACCATGACGAGGAAGCAAAATATTGTTGTATTTGCGTATTTGTGTAAATAAAATCACCCTGTTAATTTTATTTCCAACTTGTTAAACGAGATGGCGACACTAGTACTAGCTGCCTCAAACCGGAGATTTTCTTGCTGTTGTTGTTTTTCTCTCGAGCTCGAATTCGACCGCGATGTCTCGTTGCTCGTGGATCGGTAGCACGTGTAGCGAAAGCTCACGCTGTAAAGCTCACTGATCGTGGATTCAATCCACCGCCTCTGCCCGTTTCAATCTGGATGAGCATCGTACCGGCGTGCTGTCGTGTATCACTATTGTATTGCGTGATGCACGTTAAAGTCGTCAAACAAGCAGCGGTATACTGCACTGTCTTTCATCTCCAACGAAGACACCTGGGCCGACTTGCTAGAACAGCGTCTCAGCTGAGACTGGGTGAAAGAAAAAGCACTGAAAAGGCTGGGGCGCGCGAGCGTGCTGGAGACGCAGCTTGAGTCCCGCTCAGCTCGTGCGCTGGCTTTGGCAGTGCTTTCTTTCACCCAGTCTCAGCTGAGACGCTGGTTCTAGCAAGCCGGCCCAGATGCCCTCAGAGCTGACTAACCTCCCGCTGTATAAACATAGACACAACAGAATTACAATTGATGGCTCCGTTGGTCGGCACTTTTGAACGTTGCAAAAAAGTGTAACTAGCCGTTTCGCTTCCGTCCGAGCGCAGCTAAAGCTGCGTGTTGCAGGAGCCAATCACACGCCGGCAATAGGTCATGCGATCTCGCCTGCACTTTTGTATCACTCCGCTGCGGCGCTGGTCGCCCGCGCCGCTCGCGCTCTCCGAGTATTTCGTCTGCTACGGGTGTATCAACGATATCGTCTGCTACAGGTTTAAAAAATGCCCCTTCACGTTCTGAAAACTTAGTCATAGGAGATGTCAGTACGTAGGCTGGCCGCTGGCATCTGTGCAGTGGCGTAACTAGGGGGGGGGGCAGGGGGGTACAAGTGCCCCGGGCGCCACTTGGGAGGGGGCGCCAAGTCGAGTCCACCCAACATGTGCCCTATGGGAAAAACATGGCAGCGGGGCTACGCGAGGGGCGCGAAATTTCATTTGCCATGGGCTATGAGGGGCGCGAAATTCCATTTGCCATGGGCGCCGTCATACCTAGTTACGCCACTGCATCTGTGTCCGAGTTTTCTATCTGTTCGGCATAGTTTCGAGATGTAAGTACACGTTGCAAGGTCCCCGATGACCCGGCCGTTGATATTTCCTTGTATTGTTTGGATATACCAGGGCTCGAGGCGCAGTCCTTTCCACCTGCTTCTCGGCATTCAATGTGATCGGCAGGTTAAGGGGTGCCCTGATTTTGCCGCGTATCTGAATTGTGGTGGCCCGGACGCTTTTCTTGTTTACAACGCATTCGCGGTACGACGCGGCTTGAGTCTCCTGCCGAATTTGAAAGTAGACATTCATCACGACCTCTCGCGCCTGACGCCCAAACGGGCCTTTGCGAAAGGGCATTTTGAAGCGACTCGGTGAGGAAAGCAGCGGAAGCACAAGATTCGGCGATTACGGGAACGAAATCACACAGAAAAACCGAGCGCTGCAGCCGTGTTGCCAGCGGTTGTACGTGTTTCCACCAAACCACGTGCATTTACATATATTAATAAACACATAAACTTCCGATATTTAAATCCTTTAGTTGCAAATCATTCTCAGTAGTACACATCTGGAAGATTGTGCAATGTTTACGCACAAAACAGTTATTTTAAAAGAAATTACTTTTGTGAACTACTTTGTGGTGCGTAGGAATGCTCTTCTCGAAGTTGCGAACCGTCCTCAGCCTTTGGCTGCGCTCGGACGGAAGCTGAAACGAAGTATAGTCATCAGCAGACTCCTAGCGAAAGGCTTGATAAGGCTCTGAAGGCGATACTTTTGTTGATTCTATTTTTTTGTGTGTGTGTGCTATGTTAGCGCGCGTGGTCAAACGCTTGCATACGCTACAAGCGTGGCTCGTAAGCTTCCTAAGATCGTGCAGGGTTGAACAGAGATATCCTAAGATGTGGGGTACCTCAATGTCCTTCTGCTTAGGGTGATGCCACCCTTTGTATACTCTGTTTCACCTTATGATGTACCGCAGGAAAGGCTACAAGCGCGAGCTCCTTGCTCTGGGGAACATTTTGGCGGCACAAGCTCTCGCGACTTAAGAGCGGCTGCCAACGCTATGAGCTCGCGCTTCTAGCTTTCGCAGCGGTACAACATAAGCTGAAACGAAGTATAGTACCCGATGCCGACAGCACGCGCTCATGGGTAAAATACACATAAATCGACGAAAACAAAATGTCGCCATAGCACAGTCAGCGCCACAAACGCGTGCCGGGACACGCTCTTTCACGCGCTTCTGAACAAAAAAAGAAAAAGAAAAGTGTGGGACAAAATGGCCAGATGTCTCCACCCTAAGCAAAGCGCACATGAAGGCAACCTACTAATATGTATTTGGAAATAAAAAAATAGCTGAATGAGTTGCAAAGACGGCTAAAATACTTATTCCGAACAACATTTATTTTATGAAACATTATTTCAGATATTTTCATTCTCTGTAGACCTTGTTTGGTGGCTAGTGGAGTTGAAAAAAAAAGCATGATTTCTATTATTTTGAACAATTACAATATATTTTCTAAGCCAACAAACAGGTGTTTACTCTGAGATGCAAATTTAATTTTGACGTTAGCGTTTTGGCGCCCGAAACAATTTTTTTTTTGTAAATTTAACACTTCTTGTTTTGCGGATTACTAAGAAAAGCAAACGGGCCATCAATAGGTAGAAAATGCGTTTTTGCCTAAAATGAGGCGTACGTTTTTTTTGTTTTTTTTCTCTCTTCAGCTTTCTAATTTTAGGCAAAATCATATGAATCTCTAAATAACTTTAGTGTCTTCATAAGTAACCTCGGGAGTTCACTATGCTATTGTCCATTATGAACACCTCTTTTAACACTGATCTTACTATGTCACGGTGCAATGAAGCGGTGCTACCTTACCTGTCTGGAAACAAATTGGGGTGTGTGTACGTTTATACAGCCTTAAAGTTAGTCTCCCTTCAACGAGCGACTTGTCTCCCTGCTGTAGATGAGCAATTTAGCCAGTGCAGTACAACCGGTAGCCTGGGGTCTTTAACGTGCACCACGCAGTAGTGATACACGACCGCACGTTGGTACGATGCTCATCCAGATCGAAATGGACAGGGGCGGAGATTGATTGTGTCCTTTGCTTGAGGTTTATTAGTATTGGTTATTTCTGATTGTCGCTCTACGAAACTAGGGCACAATAAACAACAACGCATTTGTGTATTTTTTCCCTCTTCTACTGGGAGTAATTCTTGGGCTTCTCCTTACTTGATCATGTCATCTTATTTAGTAGCGGAAGTGGACGTCCGGTGGATGTATTCCTTCAGTGTACGGGAGTGCAAAACATAGAACAGGAGTCACATGTAACGCTCAAGCTACGAAGAGTGCTTCTGGCAAGCTCAGTGGACCTTTTCGAAAGTTTGACCTCTGTTGCAAGCTGTGGAATCCCTGCACAATTATAGATACAAGCGTCAGCTCTTTGTGTTCGATTGCACGTCAGCTACAACAGTACTCGTGCAGCGGACGCTCGAGCCAAAGGTACAAACACGCTTGCCCGCTCGCAGCATTTTTGATTATCACCCAAAGTTTCAGATTCTCACGTTCCGCAATGCCGGTTGTTCCGCCATTGTGCAGTGGATCAGCCGACGTCCACCTAAGTCTAATATCGTCAAAACAAATAGAACTAACGTTGTAGACGCATGTGACATCTATATAAGTAAATTACACTTGGCAGAAAAAAAAGAAAACAAGGCTTTTTTTTTTGACAATATTAGGCTCAGGTGGACGTCGTTCATAGAGAAATTTCTTCTCTTGTTTTTATCTTTTGATCCAGTTGGCGGCCTCCTCTCAAATTTTCGCACTCTATTCAAACTGCTGGCGTCCCATTTTCAGAGTTTAATGTTCCCGCCATGCGTAAATTATCTACACGGGCCAAAAAGCAAGATTTTCTCAAAAACATTACTAAGTGCATGCTCTGCACGTGCTCATTTGTTTTATATAAGTAATTAGAATTAAATAATCAACATAAGATAGAAAAAAATAGATTTTTCCTTTCAAGCAGTTGTATGACTGCAGACGCCAGCAGGTGGTGCACGTGTAACTAGACGTCAGAAGACTCCTAGCGAAAGGCCTGATAAGGCTCTGAAAGCGAAACTTTTGTTGATTCTATTTTTTGTGTGTGTGCTATGTTAGCGCGCGTGGTCAAACGCTTGCATACTCTACAAGCGTGGCTCGTAAGCACAGTAAGATCGTGCAGGGTTGAACAGAGATACCCTAATGTGTATTTGGTAATTAAAAAAATAGTTGAATGCATTGCAAAGAGGGCTAGAATACTTATTCCGAACAACATTTATTTTATGAAACATTATTTCAGATATTTTCATTCTCTGTAGACCTGGTTTGGTGGCTAGTGGATATGAAAAACTAAAAAAAAAAGAATCATGATTTCTATTATTTTGAACAATTACAATATATTTTCTTAGCCAACAAACAGGTGCTTACTCTGAAATGCAAACTGAATTTTGACGTTAGCGTTTTGGCGCCCGAAACAATCTTTTTTTTTGTAAATTTAACACTTCCCGTTTTGCGGATTGGTAAGAAAACAAAACGGACCATCAATAGGTAGAAAATATGTTTCTACCAAAAGTGGGGCGTACGTTTTTTTTTTTTTTTTTCTATTCACCTTTTTAATTTTTTAGGCAAAATCAAAGGAACCTTTAAATAACTTTAGTGTCTTCGTAAATAACCTCGGGAGTTCACTGTGCTATTGTCTGTTATGAACACCTCTCTCAACAGTGATCTTACTATGCCACGGTGGAATGAACCGGTGCTACCTTATCTGTCTGGAAACAAATTGGGGTGTGTGTATATATGTTTATACAGCCTAGAACACAGTCTGCCTCAACGGGCGACTTGTCTCCCAGCTGTAGATGCTCAATTTAGCCAGTGCAGTTGAACCGCTAGCCTGGGGTCTTTAACGTGCACCACGCAGTAGTGATACACGACCGCACGCCGGCACGATGCTCATCCAGATCGAAACGGGCAGGGGTGGGGATGGAACCCAGGATCCCTGGGTTATGCAGTGCGAGCTTTCGCCCCACGTGTCCGAAGCTGCTTGACGTCACAAGATTCCTTCGACGGATGGAGTACTCAGACGCTGTGGCAGTATGCTAAAGCGCAATGATATCAGCTCACCCTGCTAACAACGCCATCGAACTGTGTCCACGGGTATGCGTCACGGAGAACCTGGAGGGCGCCAGAAACTCGCCGCTAATACAAGCGGCTTGTCCAGTGCTCCGAGCTGATGTGCTCTAGCCCACTCGGCCACCGATCTTTTTTTCGTTATTGCACTTGGCCGCCGATTCTCCTTCATCTGTCTGGACTAAAGCCCTTCGATGTGTTTGCGTTTGTCTTGCAAGTAGCGTCAAATGCGTCAGTGCACGAGGCCCGTGTCTCGAGCGGCCCTCGGAAGCAGTTGTCGGCGAAGTACTGAAATTAACGGCCCTTGGAAGCGAATGGCAGTGCAGTACCCGCTCCTGGTGCGTGTCTTGCGCGTTTCCACAACAATGGTTGGCGGTACTTGTAAGCGTGAATTTTATCAAAGGAATTGAGTCTGCACTTGCCGGCAGTGCCTTCAACTTTTGGAATTTACGAGGATAGCTCGAGTGCAACTGCAACATGGCTTTGTGTATTTCAGTGGTTCTTTTTCGCTGACACGCAGACTGACGCAAAGTGTTCTTTCTTGCCTTACCTAACGGTGGCCTTACCCGTTGCCAATGTTGTCAGCTGATGTGCACTTGGCACCCGATCGTGGACGAGTAGTAGAGCCGCGCCACTTGCTTGGACAGAGAACTCCTTGGTACAGTTCACGGGTGGGAAGCGGTTGCTTCTTGTTCCTTTTTACTCGCCGCGCAAAAGTGTGGACCTCGCCAATGAATGAGCTATGCTTAGAGTCGGCACTCTGTTCCCCGATATTGCAGTGGGCACCGCCATCTTGATGCTTGTACAGAGCAGACACAACTGCCGATCGTCATGATTCAAAAATGCGACTTTCTCAGCATTCGATTCGGTGTAAGGAAGCTCGTGTAATATTACTTTGCTCTGTCGCGAAGTGTTTAAATATTTGTGCAGGACGTAAAAGCTTTTCCTGTGATTATAGATACATGTTCAGATGACTGGCAACCATGATTTTAAGCCACAATATGGTCAAGTGTCGTTTCCTCTGAAGCGTAGCTTATTAAGTGACAGTCGGGAAGATCATGGCGGAACAGCGCAGCACTGAGCTAGATTTCAGACGCCATGTTCTTCCTAGTGCCACTAAATAAGCTACGCTTCAGAGTAACGACACTTGTTCATATTGTGGCTTAAAATCATGGTTTCCAGGTATCTGAAGATTTATCTGAAATCACAGGAAATGCTTTTCCGCCCTCCTCAAATGTTTCAAGAGTTCGCGACATAGCAAAGCAATATTATATGCGCTTCCTAACATCGAATAAAATGCCGAGAAAGTCGCACTTAGAATCATGACGATCGGCAGTAGCGTCAGCTCTGCACAAGCACCAAAATGGCGGAGCCCACAACAATGTTGGGGAACAGAGTGCAGATACTTTAAGCGCGGCTCATTTAGTGGCTCTAGTTCTTCCCAGAAGTAGCGCGCGGCACGTGTCTTGAGCATTTCCACAAAAATGAATGACGCCACTTTTCCCAGGATAGACAGGGCTTCTCCGTCAATCCTGGGAGCGCACAATTTTTTGTTTTCTAGCCGTAATTGAGCTCCAAAACATAAACATTTTCTGTGCGCAACGTTATGCGTGTTAATAGCGGTGATCCAAAAGGGCCGCAACGCCCTCACCCTGCGCTTTGGCGTTACTTTTCGAACGTGGTTGCCTCTGAATTCATTCGCAAATCAGAGCGTATTCTACGCCTTGTAAGCAACTATAATCTACGTACGTACTGTCTCGTATCCTCGCCGCCCTGTTGGCCGCTTCCGGCAGCGGCACCGATGCAAAGCAAGTAGATCCTATGGGGCTCGAGATTGGCGGCGAACAGCCCGTGGCCCGAGTCCACCTCGAGCGCCCCAGACCTCGCATGCGTAGCCGCGAACATGGGGCAACCTGTCTTGTTCCTGGAAAAAATTCTGCGCCATTATGAGTGAAAGCGGGTACAAACAAATAGCGGTTCCAATCCTTCTTTTGAGCTGGACGCCGACGACATGTTCACATGGGCCAAACGCGACTCGTTCGGATGACACTGACGCTAACCCGCAGCAGGGGCGGGGCGGCTGGACGCCTCCGCACGCCGCTACGGCCTTCAGCTCCCCACTTCCAAATCCGAATTTGGGCAGACATTCGACCGTCGCCTACGTGCACCACCGAAATGGAACTGTCCTGACCGGCAGCCGGATGCCCGAAATCGCTACGGAGACGATAGTGCTTGGTCTTTATCTCACAAAACATCGACGAGTTGCGATGACAACACTCAGCCCAACTGCGCAAAGTGGGGGACAAGGTAGGCGGATGGTCCGTCAGGCGTCAAACAAACGTGAGGAGCATGCGGTGCAAACTACGCCCGGCGGCTGGCGCATGCATTCGCGACCAGTCGAGTCCCGTACGTGACTGCCTACTCCACCTGCGCACGTTTCACGCAAGACAGCCCTCGAGGTGCTTGTCAAAAAGACGGACAAGCCTGCCTCTGGATCTCCCTGCTGAACACGTCTAATCCAGTGCCTCGCCGAACCCGGGGATTATGAACACTTTCGCGGAGCTCCGGGTGGCCCATTTGGCCAATCACTATAAAAGACTGGTGGGAAGACGCTGTCGGAACGCCGCACACACAGCCCGACCACACATCCATCACCAGCGCACTGACGGAAAAGCACTAACGCATCCCCGAAGAGACTGGAGGTACGCCCAGCACGCTCGGCGTCTTCCGGCCAACATCACACGTGTCGAACACGGTGGCAGGCGCCTTGCGCGGGCGGAGCACTGATCCACCACTGCGGGACCGTACCCCCTAATCTTCTACGTGGACGCGCTCTACTGGTCCTCACCATGAACCGGTGGTACACGGCCGCTGTCATCCACTATAAAGTAGTGGTGAACGGCCTAAGGTTCTGAGCTCAAGACGCATAACAGATGCGGAGATGCGGACGCAGACAAAGGACTCGCATGAGTCATCACACCGACGTGAGAGGGGGCCCAGAAGGATTGAACAGAGGCAGCATAACATTCCTCTTTTTGCAAATGGTGTCCTTCAAAGTATCGACTACCTCGGCTTCGCCGTCGTCCTCAAACTATCGTCTGGGCTTCGTGCTCACATGCGAGCCTCAGAATAGGCAATGAAATGGCAGACGCACGCCAACCGCGCGCTCGTCTCTGAAGGCACCGCCTTGAGCCCTTCCTGAAACGGATCCGAGGCAGATCCGGCCTTCTGCTCTTCGCGAGATGTACCATCCAACCATGATGATTCGGCCGCGGAATTTGCCACTAAAATTGTCCAGGTAAGAACCTGTAAAGGCGGAGGAGCGTCTACTGCCGTATAGGCTGCACCAGCCTGGCTCTGCTCCGAGCCATATTAAAACGCGATGCCTCCCTACAACAAAAAACGCCTGCACCTTACACAGAAGTCCTCGGACATATTTCGCATGGTGTGGGCATGATAATCCGTCAGACATCAATCGCAAAGCCTCGAACCGTCCCGGGAGGACTCGAGGAGACATCCCTTTTCGACTTCTCCAACCCGGCGAGCCAGTAGGCCATGGTCGGCGGAGCCCGGACCGGGGCGGTATCCAATGGGCTTTGTATTAGGAAGACCACCTAGTGTTGTCAGAGGTGGACCTCTCCGGGCAACCTTAGACTTCCTCTCTGATCTACCTGTAACC
>JAZHYW010017375.1:0-14875 GCA_037355805.1 Ixodes ricinus
CTTTGTAGCAGCATGTGGCAGGCTATTCGTTCTGGCGCAGTTTCGCTCGAATGGCGCAGCGGTTCCACCACTGCATGACACACTTCTGCTATCTTACTCGGATTCCAATTTGGGTTTTTGTAGTGAGAACAGCGTTTCTTAATTTATACGCTTGCGAACATATTCTAAACTCATTACACGTGGCGATATTTTGTAAAATTTGGATTGATTACGCTATTCTTGTGCTGGCAATAATGTTAAAGCAATTATTCATCTAAATATCCAGAAAAGCCATTAAAAGGCCCACAGTTAATTATCTTAAATGACAATTATCTGAGCCAGAAAAGACAGCAAGATCACACAAATAGCAGCGTTGCTTTTTTCAACAAATACAATATTCTATGTTGCCTCTAACGTGTATGAAATACCCTTTCTTTAAAGGGACACTGAACTCTCCAACACATTTTGAAGTGCCTGGATCGCACACGTATGTCGCAAAATAAAGTTTCTCCCAACAACAGCTTTAGCTCGAATATTAGGCCATAAGAAACATATTGAGTTATGAAAGAATTTGAAATTAACAGCTATACCGATAAATTAAATCCAAACTAGGGGTCAGTTTCGGTTTCGTTCCAGAATTAAAACGTGCCGCCTGGCGTAAATATCACGCTAAGCAACGCTTTTGTTTTCAGGATAAAGAAGTGACCTGCGCTCATGACACCCTAGCTTCCTCGTATAAGCAGGAATAATTCGTGCCACTCAGTGAAGCCAGCACACTAGACAGGCTCAGCAACTGGTATGCCGGCACGGATCTACGACCCTCACTATACCCGCCATTTTGGAAAATGAGTGGCGCCACCTATAGTGAATTGTAGTCGCGAATACACCTCGACAGCGCTGATCATCCAGGCGATAAATGCCGAGTCACTCAACTGCGGACGCATGCCCAAAGTCTGATATCTACCGGCAACGTGCGCGACCGAAAGAGTCGCTGTGATCGGCACTCGCGATTGGCCTATGACGTCTTTAGTTGGATTAACTTTTGCTTTTATCGACGGATATAAGAGAACAATGTCAGATTGTAAACTTCCTTCGTGTGTTTTACGCACGACATCTAAAAGCTCGTTCATACATGTGCAACGACCGCGTTAGCTATGACTTAGTCCGTTGTGACCGGAGCGACCGGAACAACCGCTCTGCGCCGCGCGTACACACTCCTGCAACCACTGCAAAAGGCGCAGCTGGTCGTCAGCACGGCGGCCGCTTCTCCGCCGCCGTCAGCTCTGCCTCTAAAAAGAAGGGAACGCGCTCACACTCACTGGCGTAACAGAACGTAAACAGACCGTTTTTATACAGCCTCAAGCTTTATTAATTTTTTTTTCAGGATACGCTCGCAGGACAGGGTGGAAAAGAAAAAGAAAACGATCCAGTCTTGGACGATCACGACTTTAACATACGACTTTACCGGTAGTACAAATCTCGCCACACGCCGTTTCTACTATTACAAAAGACGACGTAATGTTAGCAGCGATATAGCAACGTAGAAATATGATTTCGTGATCACATAGACTTGGCGAGCGTTCAGGAATGCTAACACTAATCAGTTTTCTCGGGTGATGAAAACGCGTCAAAATTCGCATCCTTTATATACGCCTTTAAATACAGTACGCACTAATACCTTGAACTTGAGCACACGGATGAAGTGTACCAAATAAGAAATCGGGGCGATGTCCGAGGAAACAAATGCTAATGCCCGAGTCCCACTAAAGCGACAAACAGACACAAACGACAGCGACAAGCTTCAAACCAGAGTCTTTCGCGACATGAAAGGCATTGCAGAATAAAGGAGGCTATGCTCAAACACGAGCATCATGCACGCGAGGGTATCTTTGGCAGGCTTGCAATCACTCGTGCTTACTTCACGAGCACCGAACGACTAAACGCCTGCCAAAGGTGCATCACGAGCATGCTGCATGTGTTTGAGGCTTGTCGCTGTCGTTTGTTTCTGTTTGTCGCTCTGGTGGAACTCGGGCATAAGAAAGTACCACTGTAGTCGAAACAAACACGACGGCATGAGCGTTTCCGCTGTCTCGAGGGTGGCGCCACAACATCGCCGCACGAGTAGATGGATCTTCCCTTTTAGGACGTGCTGGGTTATCATTGCGACACACGAAGAGAATCCAGTCAAGGATAGCGAGCTCTACGCGGAAGATAACCTTCCACCACGCAGACCACGTCGACGATCACCACCGACGCCATGTTTTTCAGCAGATAGCAGGAACCGCGACCAGCATGCAACGCGCGCGGCCGAGCTCTAATCAACCTGTGATTGGTGTGTCGGTGCGGTCGCTCCGTTCCTTCGCAAACATAGCGAAGAAATTCAGCCCGGCTCAACTCCTTGCGTTGCGAACGTACACGAACGAAACGACCGTTTGGCGCTTCGTTGCCGTGGAAACTCGTCGTCCCAACCGGTTGTATTCGTTCCTAAGCGTAGCCATAGCCTCCTATATACTGACAAAGCCTGGCAAATCGCCACAAGAAGCCGCCGCCGAAATGGAAAAGGTGGAGCGGCAGACAACAGATGAGAGGAGAGCCACGTGACTGGCGCCCCGCTGCGGCGAGACGCCGAAACACACTTCTCCCGAGAGAACAAGTATGTTCGGGTCCTCGCCGCTGCAAAAGCTGTGCACTGACGTCCAGGTTCCCCGAGAAATGGCTCTTCGATGCTCTGTGCTACCAAATCCTCGCGCTCCAAATCTGCGACCGGGCACTCTATGGCTCCGTCGTCGAACTGCCAGGCTTTGAGTATAGAGGAGGCTATGGCGTAGCGGTCGCTCTGAACGCAAGTGTGTGAACGGGCCTTAAAGAGGTAGTGCAACGATTTCAATGTTGAAAGAATTGGCAGTTTTGTATTTTTTATATTGTTTACTCAAGCCCAGGTGACCAAAAAAGCTTCACCTTGCCCCGAAAAACTGCTATTTTGCAGCGTAATCGCAAAGAAAAAAATATTATTTGACGATCTGCAGCCGCGTGCGGCGTTTACGGGAAGTACAATGACAGCGTCTCTGGGGGATACGCCGAAGTCAACAAAAACCTGTCCCCCTTCACTGCTACACTCGCCGTCAGCCCCGAGGAGAACCGTAGTTTGTGTCGATCGCTCGCCGCGACCTTCGACGATGCCAATTCTTTAAAAGCCGACAATCGCGGAGGGAGCGGCTGGGGCCTCTGAAGAGAGAACCCAAGGGGAAATCCCGGGATCCCCCAGAGTACGTAACTCGAAAGGCGACGTGGAGTGTTGAAAGGCACTTTGACTTTCGATTTGTTTGATTTTTTTTTTCTTTAATAAGAACTAGCGCTTGCAAGAAAATACAACCGGCTTGCGATCGGCTGCATTGCTGCGCATCCGGTCGTAAGCCGTCCTAAAAGGCTTAAAAATTGGTCTTGTCTCAGCCGGTCGGAGTCAAACGCAAGTGTGTAAATGGGCCTTTAACGTGTAGTTCGCTACAGATGTAAGTGGCCAGGATCACAACTCGTGAAGCCACGACGAGACAAATCCTGGTCGTAATGTCGCGGACGGGAGCCATAGGAGGGCGCCACCGAAACATCTTGGCGCTAATAGTGTGGTAACTGTGGTTGAGCGTGACTGCAGTTAAAGGTGACTTAACAAATACCCTTCTTGGGAGCGGGCAAACTTTTAACTGCAGTTACGCTAAGCCGCAGTTACCACACAATACTTGAGGGCACCATTCTGCGGCTACGCAGTCAAAGCTATGGGTGCACGTGCGCTTGAGCATCTTGAGCACCCATCAAAGCAGTGCACGCAGAGCTCTTCACTTCTGAAACAGCTAGCTATCCGAAAGTATAGTGCGGTAACTGTGGAAACACTTAACAGTAGTGAATATGAGTTAACCGCGGTTAAGGGTACCCCCGTAACACCGGTATTACAAGGGTGTTGGCGTCCCCCTCTCCTATACTGCGAGCGGAACCGTGTTCGAACAGGTTAAAAAGTGGAGGGGACATGGGAAAGAAGGAGGCGGGTAAACGGGAAAAGCGCGAAGTGTACGTCGGCCTTTAAATGAAATATTCAATGGGCATGCGTCCCCAGATCGGTGACTCACATTTTTCGCCCTAGTCATAAGCGCCGGAAAGGTGTGCAAGTGGGGGTGGAGGGACTTTCGCTTACCTTTCCGTCGCTGTGATTACACAAGTCAAACAGAGGCACCAGGGCAGCGACTCCAGAGCCACTTCCTCGCGCGCATGCGTCGTCGGCGCCGCCGCAGACGACAGCCCTCGGAACTGCGTTCTGCCGAGTCATCACAGCTGACACAGCCCATCTGCAATTGTGACCTCGGCCGCTTAGACAAAAGGGTCAATGACACCCTATAAAAAATAAATAAAGTGTTCCCATGAGTTTACTTTCCCGGAGAGCACTCAGAGAGCCAATCGCACTCTAAGAAGTCTGGTACGTCTGCTTTCCCGCAGGGCACTCAGAGAATCAATCCGACCCTAAGAAAACGGGTGCGTCTACTCTCCCGCAAGGCACTCAGAGAACCAATCACACCCTAATAGCGACTTCGTTTCACGGCACTCGTGCCGACGCGTGCCCACTCGCAGCGTGCAGCGGGTTCGTTTCGGCCGGCACTCCACGAGTGGTTGCACTCTCCGACTTCGTTTCAGCGCCGTCACCCCACGCGTGCATGCACTCGCTGCACCGAAAAAATCGAGCGCGTGCCAAAATGCAATCCCGTCATGCTTAGCTCCGGCGAGGAGCGGGAGCACACGACGAGGGTTCGTCTGCGACGATGTGTCATTCGTACAATGAAACCGAAATGAAAAAAGTACATTTTCTGAAAGAAATCGCGTCCCGAGGGAAACAGAACCAAACGCGAGCTTCAATTGTGAGCGTCTGCTATTTCATAAAAGAAAGGATTGACAACCCGTGCTTTATACGCAAATTTTTAGTCGCTCTGTTGCCGTAGAGACGCTGAAATATACCAGTGCGTAAACAAATGCTCAGAACAAACGCATCAGCGGCTCCCGAGATCTTTATCACCATCTATGTGCGGGTGAAAAATTGAACATTTGTCGACAAAGCTCCCCAGCAGAAACCTGTGACTTCCCAATAAGCATCCGAGAATGCAGCGACTTTTCCCGAGGCTTGGGCAACATCATCATGTTTAATATTTGCCTACGTCAGCTAACTTGCCCCGTCGTATTCTGTTAGAGAAAGCTCTCGCGCTCGACGCCCCCGCCAAGGCTAAAATCTCATCCACCTGTAACGACGATCGAATCGAAAATTTCACGAAACGTTTTGCTGGATATTTAAACAGACTAGTTTTCAGCCGTACCCTTTCGGTGGTTCACGCATAATACCATGCTCAAACGGATCAAGCTTCAGTGCGGACAGCATCATCAGTTTCCTCCAGTGTAAACCCCAGCTGCTTCGTAGCCAGCTGGTTGCGGACATTCACGCCGTCTGTAACTATCTCTACGACCGCCGAGTTGCTTGAAATCATCGCAGATAAACACTACAGGTTGCAGCGACCAACGTGTATAGATAAACGTTGGTAGCAACTCCACTCTCGCATTCCCACCCATCATATCGAACAGAAAGGCGCTAGTTTCGGTTTGAGGTCGGTACTTTTTCTACACCATAGATGGCGGCAGCATCAGTCTTCTGCACTCGGTGCATTTGACAAGTTTCGTTCGAGGTCAGTTCTCCGTGCGACACTCCGCGAGTGCGGTGCATTCTGGGAGAGAACTCGAACGGTGCCAGTGCGTGTGAAACGAACTCGCTATAAGAAACCTGGCGCGTCTACTTTTCCGCAGGGCACTCAGAGAACCAATCACACTCTAAGAAACCTGGTGCGTCTACTTTCGCGCAGAGCACTCAAAGACAAGAACGGATTTAGGAGGAAGGGAAGGGGGAAGCGACGCCCCCTCCCCCTTTCCTAAGTTCTGAAGGGCTTTTTTTATGATGAAATTGATATACACTAGCTAAAAGTTGTTTTTGGTGACATAGCAAATATTGGCTCAACAAAAAAGATATGGGCAACATTTCAGCCGTAACGTCATATCTCAGCAGACTCCCCCATCCCCTCCTCTCCCCCCCTCCCCCAAGCCTGATCCATAAATCCGTCCCTGATCAGAGAATTAATCCCACTCTAAGAAATCTGGCGCGTCTGCTTTCCGTCAGAGCCCTCAGGGAGCTAATCACAAACTAAGATATCTGATGCGTTTACTTTCTCGCAGTGCACTCCAGGAGCCAATCACACAGCTAGAAATCTGGTGGTCTACTTTCCCGCAGAACACTCAGGGAGTCAATCGCACTCTCAGAAATCTGTGCTGTGCTAAGTTGGCGCATCGCGCAATATGTTTTTCTTTTTTTTTTTTTAATAAGTATACAAAACTGGCAAATCATTCTACATTCTTGCAGCGAAAAAAAAGAAAAAGAAAGTGCATGCTCATAAAGTTTTACGGCGCAGGGCTCGCACCCCTATTCCCACATTCCAAGACATGAGCCAGATAAGGACCAAAAAAAGTTCGAATACAAATATAAGATAAAACACGAAAAAAAAATAAAACAGCCGTGCACCAGCCTCTACCCTCCCCAACCTCCAAAACAGTAAAATTCGCGGACACGAGGCTAACAAAGCTCCTCCTTTTTTTCCAAAACAGCTCCAGCTGTTCCCATCCTCCTCCTCCTCCTTCTGTCCCTCCCTTCGCCCCTCCCAAAACAAAAACGAATAAACTCCAAACCTAAGACAATAGGGGAGGGAGAAGGCAGTAATGTGGAGAGGAGGACACTAACGTAAGCAACGCGAGCAAGGCGGAGAGGAGGAAAGAGCGCAGAGGGAGAGGAAGGCGTGCCCGCCCACTTTTGTTTCGCTCGTCTCCTTTTTGTTTTTCCGGTCTTCCAAAAGGCGCCTGGAAAGCCACGCATTGCCGACTTGGTCGTGTTGTCGAAGTCTCAGAGATGGTTCGTGGACGCTTCCACTGAAGTTCCACGTGCTCCCCCAGAAACAAGCTTAAACTTTCTTTATTTTGTTTATGTTAATTTTTTTAGACGCTCCGGCTAGAATTGTTTTACTTCCAGCCAGCTCGTGGAAAATCGTCAATTGGAAACAAGACTGCTAACAACACTGCAATAACAGGTCAGTGGACAGGAAACTTGATTACTATACGTATATTCACACCCCGAATATACAATCCAATCGCCCGTTCAATTCATTTCTCCAGTAGTTCGTTAACCGTTTTATGACTCTACTTTTCTACAGGGCAATCGCAACAGTAGTTTTGCGATATCTTCCGACAATCTAATTATAATTCTAGCGAAAAGAGAAAAAACAACAACAACAAATGAAGAATGCATAGATATCGTGATCGTAAACGTTTAATTTAACCAAATAAAAAAGCTCTGCATAAAAAAGAAAAACCCTGAAATTTGGCATTGCAATTTTTAACAGTTTCTCAAGATTGCACGGTATACTCATAAAATAGGTCGAGGAGTGAGTAATCCAGAAACGACAGCGAAGACGTAATTTGAAAAGTGGCGGCATATGCTCTCAAGAAATCGGCGAATTGATTTTACGTGCCCAATAGCAAAGATCGACGGAGCCGTTTCCACCCTGGCGTAAATTGCAGTGGTAACCGAATACTCATTAATGTGCAGCGTCGGAGTGTTGTTTCTATTCCTTCTTCAAAGTCCCCGTCTTCCATAAAGTTGTATTCATCCGTAGAAATTGCTCATCCCACCGGTTTAGCTTCATGCACAACTCCGGTTCTCGCAGTAACGCGCGGCAACCGTTGCAACAAAAACATCAAAATGCCATTTGATATTTGTAAGTATCGTCGTGAATATTAGTTGGCACATCTGATATGACTAGCCTCCGGACACCATCCAACTGGAGACCAGAACAAGGACAATAATATTTGAAGTCACAGTTTCGGTTATCATCGTCATCACCATCAATACGATTTGAAGATATCTCTTCGCTGATTGGCTGACACAGCCTCGAAAGTTGCCGCGTTAATTGTTAGTCGCGGAAACCGAGACTTCGCGATTTCCAACAGGATCGATCCCAAGCGCTTCTGATGCATGAACCGACGACTCGCCAAGGAAACCTGCGAAATTCCAATTAAATTGCCCGCCTGAACTAAGCGTACACCGACTTCATACAAGAAAAAGTTTCCCAGCGTCCTAATGTCAAGACAGCCGTAACAAAGACGCACAACTCTTTGCCATCGCCAACCTTAAAATTTGAATTATCTAGACCATGGGTATCAATACCAAAACACGCGACTCGCTGGGACGGCCCGAAGGCAACCAGCTACGAGTCCCGGTTCCCATGTCTCGAGCGCTAGAAATAATATGCGCCATAGGGATCTCATCTCGCCGATTCATCTTCGCTCGGAAAGTAGCTCTGCTTCTATTAACGTATTCACATAGTTTATACTCATCATGCGTTCATTTGCCATTCGGTTAGATTTATTTTTGACTTCTCAGACCTTTTGTAATGTACAACAATTGCGTTACTGGGCTGCAAGCGCGAGCACTTCGTTGAAGGATGCATCCACTGATCTCCATGAATGCATCTCGGCTCAGCGAACTCTCCATCAGCATAAACAACTGCCAAAGGTAAAACTACACCCTCAAAATTCTCACACACAAAAAAAAAGAATACCGTTTAAAAAGTCAAGATATGTGCTCACAGTGTTGTAATATAAAAATTGTCAGGAAAGTAAGAGCTGTCAAATTAACTGATTGTCTTTTAGATATACGTTGAGCTCGGTTAATTCCTGGTGAATTGAGCAGCGGGAACGACGAGTGCACTTGCTCTCTTCGTCCTATTAGAAATGCCAGCACGTTGGAGGGGCTGGTGTTATCTTAATTCTTGTTATCACATCAGGTCAGGTCCCGGAGTAGTCCTATTAACAAATCAAATCTAAAGATGTCACTCGAAAAACTGCGAGTTTACAAAAAGCATACAGGACTGAGGTCTCTCCTCCTCGGAATCTATTAGCCCCCCCCCCCCCCCCCCCTCGTCACACGTTGGCCCTAGACCTTTCCAGTTTGGGCAATCTGGCCCCCACACTCAAATGAGTTTGAGACCACTGATCTAGAGACTAATAACGTACGTAGTCCCAACGCACTGTCGATCTTTAAATGTAATTGTCAACACCAACCGACTCCCTCAAAAATCACACCAGAGAAAACAATGAAAAAAAAAAAGAACATATTCAAACCTTGTTTTCAACTGTCATCGTCACAACCATACACACACCCTAAAAAATCCAGGCATAGTAACCCTGGAGCAGGGGACAAAAAAGGATGGACAGACACGAAACTGAATGTTTGCGTTTGTCCGTCCTTTTTTTTTCTTTTTTTTGTCCCCTCGCTCCAAGGTTACTATTGCTATCCTTAACCAGCTCGCCTGCCTACTTGCTTTAACTAAATAATCCAGTGCGTGCAGTGCAGCATGCTTGCAAAGTACACGCGTACCTGCTGATTGGCTGCTGTCGCCTCGAGCGTTCCCAAGCTGCGACAGCCATCTTGTCGTCGTATAGTTTCGATCCGGGCAGGCTCCAGCTATACCATGTCCCAGCGACCGAGCACTCTCATCAGCAATTCCTTGGTATAGAGACCTGTTTTCGAAAGTACGCGCCATCTAAGCCCGCCACTCTTTGGAAACGTACTCTCGCAGTCTTTCAGCGTGTATCGAAAACGAATGCTACGTCAACGTTCGGTGGCCACTCGGATCCAATCACACGTTAATGGGGCATTGAAAAGGGTCTATTACGGAGTTTTAGTGGATCCTTACGATACCTCCGATAACGATACCCGATAACAATACGCTGCACGGGAAGAGGCGTCGGTGGGGTATTGGCAATCGTTATCGGAATGATCGGAACAATCTACTAAAACTCTTTATTCAAGAATTCTAGAACAGAGTACGCAAAACGTCTGCGTACGCAAAAAGAAACAAAAAGTGTTTTTTGAAAGAATTTTAAGCGATGCTTTCGGTGAGCGAAACGTGTAAGTCATGATAAGGCAAAGTGTATCTAATCTAAAATGCATCTACATATATGTTATTTAATTATCTCTCAAAAAGAGGGAATATTAGTAGAGCTTCTCGAGGTTTACTTTTTTACTACGGTATTTGAGGTGAAAACGAGTATACACTCTAAGAAAAAACAAATCTGGTCGTAAAAAAACTTTTAGAGGTCCTTAAACTTGTCCATATTTTGCACCGTAAAAAAAAATGTTATTTTAGGCAGCTCCTTAAAGGATTCTTAGTGGAAAAAAAACCTATAAGGGTTTCTTTTCAGCTCCTTATGTGATACGATAGAGTTCTTCATCGCTCAGTTGCCTGTAGAGTGCGCCAGGGGGCGATAGTGCTTGAGCCGAAACCCTTCTTCACAAGCTGAAAGAGTTCCCGGGGCGTCAAAAACCATTCAAAAACATTTCCTTTTTCTTTAGCGTGTAGATTCCGCGCACTTTTTGGAAAAGGTTTACAGTCGGAAATATTTCTCCGTCTGAAGCGGGCCCGCGTGTTTCCCACGGCTAGCCGCCGCCGTCGTCAACAGGACGTCGTGCACGCCGAACACCGGCGCGGTGAGCCGCTTCCCAAGGTGTCGGGTTTCGTCGCATGCACTGCTCGTCCGCCTTCCCCGTTTGGACACAGCTCACAGCCCCCACACCCGCCATAACACCAACACCGGCAAAGAATAAAGCACCGCGTCGACATCGAATTCGGCCCCTTCCCCAGATTGCCCTCTTCCCCTAAAGGAATTTCAGAATGGAACGGAAGAGGACACTGAACTCACGGACGGAGTAATAGATCGTTTTCAGAAGTTCATCGAGCAACAGTGGTAGTCGCCATCTTTTGGGCACGAAGCGTCTGATTGGACACGAGTCATCGCCGAACGAGCCCTCGTGTCCCGTACATTCAAAGAGGACGCGCCCGAGCAATGGAGGACAGGTAATGGCGCGCACTTTACAAAAGGGTATATTTTATGTATTATAATAATAACAAATCAAAAACAAGACCGAAAGTCTCCGTTGTCAACCTTGTACACTCCAAGAAATCTCTAGCCTCCACTTTGATTGCAAAGCACTTCGGAGAGAGCAAATCGCTCCAATCTACGGAGCAAGCTGGGCGAATGACGGTGCTAAAAAATGTTCAGACCAAATAAAAAAAAATTAAAAAAATATATATATATATAAATATATATATATATATATATATATATATATATATCGGTCTGCGCTGAGACACAAAAGTGTCACAAAGTAGACTTTTATGTTGAGACATATTATGAGCCCGACGTTCGCCGAGCTCACTCCAGAGATTGAAGTGATTGGCTTTACGAATCGCTTTGCGGGAAAGCTATATATAACGCCACTGCCTGTGTGTCTTTTTTTATTTATTTATTTATTTACGATACTGCGAACCTTTTAATCAATGCAGGAGAGGAAAAAATTCATTTAGCGAAACAAAAATATCACATTCACACACTCGTACCCGTCCTCAGACTTCTACAGCAGAGGTGGTCAGCCCGCACAAAATGTAACAGATTCTACGAGCACGCAAATATTAAGGAGGCAAACAATCGCGTAGCCTTGACTCAAACGACTTCATATCGGTGCATCCGACGACTTCATTAGGCAGAGCGTTACATTCGACTATTGTTCTACAAAAGAAAAAAGAGTGTTTAAAGGCGTCATTTCGGTAACAATAAGGCTCCATTGCCCTAACGTTGTATAGTGTCGAGACAGGTTCTAACGAAGTCAACGGGAATCGCAAACCGATTTCGCTATATCGGCTATTTCGTTATAGCCGACTTCGTTATAACGAAGTGCAAAAGGGAATGGGAAATCGTGATCGCTTCGCCGTAGCCGCTATTTCGTTATAACCGACTTCGTTGTAACCGGTCTCGACATATGTCTTCTGGAGAACGTGAAGTTGAAGGGCGCAAGTACGATTGCTGTTCTACCTTTTTCAAACCGTTGGAAATAGAAAACACTCTTTTAATCGGGATCTTTGTCTCGCGCTGTCCAGCGAGTCCAGCCCTACGCCGTTGCAGAAACTGATCCCGTGCGCCTCAATCGCGAAAAGAGCAAACGGAAGGGCCAGCTCTTCCTGATTCTTCGACTTGAGAAGCTCGATACTGTCGTGCAGGGATCCCATATAGGCGTCACGCATACCCTAATACTGGACGCACGCAACCCTGGCAAGCAGTTAAAGCGTGTGGTTCAGGAGCATCGAGCCATACGCGGGCGAGCTGAGCATACCTCGTAGATCTCCAAAGCCCAGCGATATAGCGGTATTCAATTTTTGTCCCACATCGAAAAAAACCGCATAAAACCGTAACAATTCGTGCGATACAAATGCTAACCTCGACAAATATATTAATCGCTGCTGAAGCAATACACTCCCGCAGACAAGTGACCAGCAACTAAACTCTAACCGGAGCAGCGCGAGGCAGTTTTTTTTTGAGATTAAAAAAAGGCTCAAGCTTCAAGTTGACAAAGATTAAGCGCCTGGTCTATGATGAATCGGCGGGCGCATCGTGCAAGCATTCGGCCGCCGGGCGTAGCGTCCACTGTGCATTGCCGCAGGCCGATTCCGCTTCGGCGGCAGCGGATTAGCTGTAAGCGTGAACCAGGCCTGACCGGAGATGCCAAACTCAGCTTCGTACTCAAGTCCGACCGCGAACCGACGCTGCCATTCTAGTGAACCATCATCAAGCAGCGCTAAAAACGCTTCCTGCCCCTTCTCGAGCGGAGTAGAACGCCAGGCTTGGATCTCTGTTCACGCTGCCCGTTCCAGGGGGTAGCCCACTGGACGCCATATTTGCGGGTGCTGTTCAGAGCGCATGCTCAGAACGAGCTCACATTCATTAGGCCGCTCATGACCGGCAACCTTGACGGTGCGGAACGCACGCTGCAAATTAACTGTGGAAGCTCGCCGCCAGCACGCGCTCCGCAGTCACGCACAGCAGCTATGGCCGCCAGTGAATACTCCGCTGTTCTACCCTGTCTCAGCTTATCGACGATGCCGCACAAAGGCTACAAGCGCGAGCTCCTTAGCTCTGAGGCCAGGCACGTACCGCCAGGATTTTGCTCTCTGAAGGGGGGGGGGGGGGGCGCCACATGACAAGCCGCCGTGCGAGGGGGAGGGGGAGCGGCGGCGCCAGCAAAATGGAAGATTTCGGGGGGGGGAGGGGAGGGCCGGGCCCCAAAGGCACTCCCCTGATGCGCGCCTGCCTGAGGCAGACCTCGGCGGCACAGGCTCGTGCGTTAAGGGCAGGCTACCAAAGTTATGAGCTCGCGCCTCTAGCTTCCGCTGCGGTACAACATAAGGTGAAACAGAGTATAGACCTTTTTCGCATAACCTCAAACCAGCCAGTAACTGACGTACCCTCGACCTGGTGCATTTTTGGATTGCCCGCTGACACAGGGTACGCAACCGCCAAGGGTATGGGCGAAAAGGCTTAAAAACGGACGTCGTGCATGAGTTAGTTCCAAGTGCTCCTTTTTACCGTGCTGCAATTTCCGAAAATCTACGTTTGTCTGGCTACCACTGCGTGGTCGTCGGATGGATAAATAATTTTAAAAAGCATAAGAACAATAGCAGAAACTGTGCCATGAGCACAAGAAGCTGCAGCGCGAGTGTGGCTGCAATGTTATCGAGCTTCGCATTTTCCTCAAGAATCTTTATTTACAAAGTCAGTCGATTGCGAGCTTGAATCGCGAGAGATTCGTTGCAGACTCAACGTCACGTTTAAGCTCACGACCACTTCGTCTACGACAAGAGGACCGATTTTAATTCCCGGCCCAGGTGGTCCAATTAGGTTATCACTGCAAGCCCCATGGTATGAGAAAGGTATGAGAAAGTCTACATGCCACCACCCAAGATGGAGCTATCAAATACCGAGAGCTTACCTGCATAGACTACATTAAACTGCTCATATATACTTCGCTGTGGAAACTCAATCAAAACACCCCACCGTCTTCGTCCTCGTTCTCTCGAGGAGGCAAGGTGATGGCCTGTGAGTAGCCAGCTGGATTCAACCGGACAAGCTCCAACCAAGTTATTGCAGCCCACCATAGCCAAGTCTAGCCAAGTTCCCCCCATACCCACACCGTTGCCTACCCAGATAGCTGTGCTGCCAGAACTAGCCGGTATTTCTTTTTCTAAGCCGCTAGACGGCGTCGTCGGCGCCGCAATTCTCAAGATGGCGGCGCCGTTAAAGAAAATGTCTATAGTGCACGACAGCTCGTGCCGCCGTGGAGACTGTGCTCCTAGAGCAAGGAACTCGCGCTTGTACAGCATTTCCTGGCCGTACATATCAGGCAGCCGAAATAGAGCATATAGACTTAGTGCACGTGCAACGAGCACAGCCCGTTCTTCGAGGCCGACTCACCGCTGCCTGTGTCGAAAAAAGCTGCTCGATGCACCTTACTCGCGAGCCAAATAAACATCGCGCTTTCCGGGCATGCCTCCGCTCTTCGAATAGACCGACTTACCGCAAGCGATCGGCGCATGCGTGACGCCGCCATCACTTTGGTTCACAGGAGGCCAGCGAGCTGGTGCACTGGAGAGGGCTCGTGCTGTCTCGCGCTCCACACGCGCAGGAGCTCCAGCGGGTGTTGTTGCACGTGCAGAAAGCCTGTAAAGTTCCCTCGATGCATTGCGGCAGGCGGTGGCGTAGTCAAACTAACTGGTGAGATCGGTCTATTCTGGTGCGTAGCCGTTGCATTCAAAACAACGCGCTCTTCATCGAAAAAAAAAGCTTAGCACGGAGAGCGAATCGTTGTGCTTGCGCAGGAGTTGCTGTGACGTCGGAGCGACGCCGAGCTCTGATTGGCTTTGACTGAAAAGGATAGTGG
>JAZHYW010017376.1:0-17031 GCA_037355805.1 Ixodes ricinus
CAGGCAGCACACCAATGTTGGACCTACATTGGGCCAACAATGGCAAACACTGGCTCCAGAGGTTGGTCCAACATTGGCATTCTGGCCAAGCGCAACTTCTTCCAATGTTGGCCCAGCCATTGGCACCAACGTTGGGCCATCGTTCAACCAATGTTCCAGCCATCATTGGCACCAACGTTGGGCCATCGTTCAACCAATGTTCCAGCCATCATTGGCACCAACGTTGGTCCATCGTTCAACCAATGTTCCAGCCATCATTGGCACCAACGTTGGGCCATCCTTTAACCAACTTTCCAGCCATCATTGGCACCATTGTTGGGCCATCGTTAAACCAATATTTCAGCCATCATTGGCATCCACACTATGTCATTGGCTATGCCAATTTTGACTTTCACACTAATTCAATGGCTATGCCATCATTGGCATACAAGTTCATTCATTGAATAGGCCGTTATTGGCAGTCAAGCTAATTCATTGGCATGTGCCAATGTTAATGCCACATCTTTAATATTGGCTATGCGATGATGACAATGCGTTTAAATTCTGGTTATTCCAACATTGGGTTTTAAAAACCCCTGGCCTGTTTTGTATTAATAGCCCACTGCAAAAAAGCATTCTGGGCACAAATGCCAAGGTGCTCCTATGCTTTGTCTATGCACTATTTTATCTGGCGTGCAAATGACTAATCCAAGATTAATTAATAATTTTCTGGAACTTTTATTGAAAAGGGCTAGGGAGGAGGCTCAGCGGGGAGCCTATGCCTGGTCCTTGGGAGGGTCCTGGGGAGGGTCCTGGGGCGAGCCCTGGGGCGAGTCCTGGGGCTGGGGAGCCATTACGGCTTCCGAACGCCTCTTCCTGCCGCCTTTCTTGTCGCAAGACCCTGGCAGCCACTTCACCGCCATTTTTTAAGCTGCCGATTCTTCAATTTTTAGCTTCGCACTGATGGCATCTACAAAAAGATCCAAAGGTGAAGATCAACGCTTTCAAACCCACATTGGTCGTAGTAAAGCACACTCCCAAGCAGCGCGTTGTGAATGGGCCAAGGCTCTACATTAGTTCAGTTGTTTCTGTACCATCGCGATGTTCTGAAGAGCTTGGCTCACAATCGACTAAAAGTTCTTCCGCAACCTCAACCAAGTCGTCGTGAAGTCAAGGATGACTGGCCACCATTAGCTCTTTCTGAACTATGTAACTGAATCTATCACGCACAAGCAAATGAACAGACGCGATCAAGCCACGAAAGGCAGTGCTGGCTCACTTGCTCTAGCAGAAGCCTAGACGAGGCATCCCTCCGCTGACAAATGCTTGCTGAAATGAATCGCTCTCGAACTAGCACCTGGCACCCATGCGAATTATTCGTTAACCCTGAATGGGTATCGTCTGGAAGGTTGGATATCTCAAACTCATTTAAAACGTCTCGAACTGAATTAACCTATTTAATACATGAAGGAAACGTGTTAAGAAAAAGTACTCGCATATGAGTTTGTAAACAGACAGCAAAACAGACACAAAATATTCTGTTCAAATCCCCTAGAAGTTTATTACACACAGCATGTTCCGTAGAGAAGTACAAACGTGCAAGCGATCTGCGAAATGTAGAGGTACTGCTAAGCTTTTATACAGCTGAAAATATTGCGAAGCAAACAGAACCGGGGTAATTCTAGGCCATATTGTCTGTTCTCCCGGCAGCTGGAAAAATATTTTCCCCAAAATTCTCCTGACAGACGCCTATCATTGGCGGTGGCATCAGTTCATCGAATGACGTTTCATTGACAGATCGTTTTATTGACACGCTGTTTCATCAGCAGATTGTTTTACAAAATATTATGATTAGCTTTTTTTTTTCTGGTAACAAGTTACCCCAAATTGTCGCCGCAAATGGCATGTAGGGTGGGACACGTGGGTTAACATTCTTTTCATGAACCGTCGCAGAACGTCGCCGCGAAGCTGCGTGGACGGGTCTGCCGGCCGGTGACACACCCGCGAAAAAAGGAAGTGGATATTCTGCCGCCGGCACAATAGCCCGGGGGAAAAAATGCCGGCAGTTGCCCCCTATTGGGTCTCATATAAAACGAATTGTTATAACAACTATTTGAGGCTGTAGGGTAACTCCCTGGTAAGGTGTCCGCCTCTTATGCGGCGGGACCCTAGTTTAATCGTCACTGTGGGATTACCTTTCTTTCTTCTAGGCATTTGGCGATACCTACGGCATTTCTTTTTTACGATTAACACTGTAAAAAAAATTAATGTTGTCAACGAAACTTCGCTGAATTAAATGGTATGAGACTCCTTTCGGGGGGTGAATGGAGGACAGTGAAGCTTGGGCCGCCGGCGGGCCGCTGGGAAGCGGCGTGTACAGGTGGGACAATTGGGTTAATATTTTTCTAATGAGCAGCCGCAGACTGTGATACACGCGCTGTTCGAGTGATACACGCGCCGTCCGAAACTGGCGGAATTTGTTTTCCCCGGGTTATGTCCTCTGTTCAACCCCCGGGAAGGGCGCAGTCCCATACCATTTAATTCAGCGAAGTTTGTGCACAACATTCGTTTTTTTTTCAGTTTTAATCATAAAAGAAAAATGTTTTAAATATCGTCAAATGCTAAAAAATGTTAGGGAAAAAAATAAGCCCACACTGGTGTATTGAATCAGGGTCCCGCTATGTATGAGGCCGACACCTTACCAGTGAGCTACTCTATAGCTTAAATAGCCGTTTTCCCAATTCGTTTTATACGAGTCCCAAAAGGGGACGACACAACTGCTGGCATTCTTTTCCCGGGCTGCCGGCAGAATATTCACTTCCGCGAAAAAACTTCCCCGCGGCGTGCGATTCGCGTAGCGAGTGTCGGTGATATGTTAGTGTCGACGAAACGTGTCCATGAAACGTGTGTTCATGAAAAGTTGTCTATGAAACGTGTTTCCACGAACAGCCGGGAGAACAAGAAAGTCAGTATTCTACCGGGAGTTGCATGATTTCAGGCAGCTGATGGGAGGGGACTCTGGGTAGAATTTCGGAAAAATTATTGTCCCGGCTGCCTGGAGAATAGACACTGCCTAATTCTATAGATAACCTGGAAGAGTACCCGTAGAACAGCGGTCACTCGTTGCCAACAAGCAGGTTGCCGTGCACTTACCGAAAAATTGGCGGACTTGAAAGATGTATTCCAAGATATTTGTTGATATGGGCACTGGAGAACAACCACGTACACACGTACACACACAAACGAGATGGTAGGGTTCGGTGAAGATTCAACACGATGCGGTACAAGCTGTCATTTGCCGAACTAAACCACATCACGAGAATTTTTGTGACTTCTTCGAAGAAATCACTTGTTGCCGATATACGCGTATTACTTTTCAAACACTGAGCCACACAGGCCGCAGCTAAGAGTTCAGTCAGGGCCAGGGAATGGAATGCTGGTAGGGTGAAGCAGATGGGTTGCTGGAGAGGTGAGGAGGAAACATTCCCCTCCATCCAGCCTTTCGCCTGCATCCTGCTTCTTCAAGGTCCCCAGGCGGGTGCGCCCACAAAGGGCTTATCTTCGAGGGTCAGCCGAACAATGAACACAGCTAGAGGATTTGTCAGTGGATACTTTTTTGAGTTCGTCCCAAAGTTGATAGTGCAGTGGATGCTATGTGAGTGGTCTACCAAGCCGTGTCCTTCAGGCAGGTGCTGTGCTCTGCCTTGTGACCCGCTTGGAGACTATAGTCACGTGACCGTAACCGGAGACACGCTTGGCCTAAAATACGCATAGCGTCTACTCTGCTGTCAATACCGAGTGAACAGGACAGCAGCACGACGGCTACTCGGCGACAACTTTTCTTGGCAGTGCAGTAGAAGATACAGGCCTGCGCTCCCTCTCCCATTTTGAGCGCTGAATAAAGCTGTGCGCGGGCTCTCCTCCTTTCCACTGCATTGCCAAGAAAAGTTCTCGCCGAGATAGTTTTTGGAGTCCCAAAGGAACTGCCCTTCCCAAATGTTAACCAAGAACGGGAGGTATGAAGATGCTATGTTTTACGCCGTAAAACCCACACTCTAAACTAAAATGCAAAAATAACTGCGTCTTCTTTCTGCGCACGATGTCCCCAAATAAACTGAAATCATAAAGAAAAAAATATTACTCAGAAATGAGCTGTGCCGTATATTTCGCAGCACGCTAAAAACTGATTTTTTGTTTCGCGAGGGTTGTGTAAATGTAACAAACACTGTACCATTTCTTAAACCATGTAATCATAAATTCAACACAGATGCAAAAATCCCCAAAGCTGAAGTTAAAAAAAAAACGCGAATCTAACAAAACGATGACAACACATGCAGTGGTTCTGGGCTCGAAAGTGCTAACGACTTATCATATCGCAGAATAGTAAAAAAAGAAAAATATCAGCAATAGCGTCTGCATATTTGAGGAATTTGCAGAGCAGTGAGGTAATAGGACGTCCCTAAGGTGGCGAAAAAATCACGATTAAGTAATTAAATATTTGTTTCGGGTGTTAAAAAGTGTTTTTAATGTATATTTCGTCGTTCTCGACGTGGGCGACGACGGACATAGCGCCGCTGCTTGCGCCCCTGTCGAGGTGAGCACTACTTTTTACACGTTGTAACGACACTATATCGCGCTATAGACTTGTGTATTTGGCCCGCATGCAGCCTCGAGCGAGCTGTTTGGAATGTCGGTGCAAGACAGAGCAACGGCGTAGCAATCGCGACATGAGAACCGACTGCGCCTCGATCTGGCCGACCGCGCTCGCTCTGCTGCAATGTGAGCGTGGGAATTCCGAGCACCGTTAGCTCACTGGTGTTGCAAGAGGCTGCTTTGTCGTTGAGACCTTGCAAACTCCTGCGGACCGGAACCGTTTCAGTGCTTGGCGCATCTCCCGCGCAGCATCGCAACCTTTTTGGCGCCTGAAAGGCCAAGAGAGCCCGTAGCATGTGCTGCGGTTCATTCTAAGTTGAAGCAGAGTAGCCGCGAAGTACGTGAACCGTTGCAACGATGCGTGATGTTGAAAAATAAGCATAAAAAATTATCCCGCATGTTTTTCCAGTTTAAGATGTGGCGATTTGAGACATGAATTCTGTAAATGTCATGGAGGGATCAATTTGTTGACACTATTATTGCGTTCATTCGGCTCGCTCTCTACACTAATGAACTGATCTTTTGATTTTCGAGACTTGCGCTTTTCTAGAGAGCTTCGTGACAACGCCACTCGTTCCTTGGCGCACTGTATCCTGCAAAGCCAATAAACTACACCCAAAACCACTCCGTTGTAGTTCCGTGGAATCCTGGGGCCAGTGAATACAGTGAAGCGCCACAAACTTCTTAAATGTTGGTGGCCGCCCGCCTGTCTACTCTGGTCGGCTCGGACCAAAAAGAGACAAAAGGCGTCTCACTGTATTTTCCGGTGCCCGGAAAATACAGTGAGACGCCATGCTGGCAGTTCACCGAATTCCCTGGGCAGCCCCGGTTCAGTCTACTACGGCCAAGGACCAATCTTGGCCTCATAGCTAGTCTAAGAAAGTGTGCTGCCTGGTGTGTACCATGTTGTAAACTCCTTCATCAAGAATCTATTCAAAATACGACTTTCCATTTGACACCTTTGTCCTCAAATAACTATTTAATAAAGATTGCCAATTAGTTTTAATTCATGAATAACTTATTTATTACAGCGTCTTCCTAGCAGCCTTTTTATCAAGACGCCTTCTTACAACAGTGATTTTCATTGCCTAGAGTACTTCATTCGTTTTTAAAGCTCGGTTCCAGAAAACGAGGCACCCTGATACCTTGCGCCAACACATTTTCAATGTTGGTAACCCATTGGCTAAGACAGGCCAACGTTGGTCAGCCTAAGCCAATCGATTACCAATGATGGTAAGCCATTGGCTAAGACAGGCCACTGTTGGCCAGACTAAGCCAATCAATTACCAACGTTGGTAGGCCACTGGCTAAGACAGGCAAATGGTGGCCAGCTTAAACCAATCGACTGCCAACGTTGGTAACCCATTGGCTCTATTACAGTTTATATTTTTGCCGGCGTTGTCACTACCGTGGTCATTACTGCAGTCGTCGTATTTTGTACGCACTTTGAAGTCATTTTTGGGCAAGCAGACATATAATGCCCCAGCTTCTTCTGTTATATGTTGCGTGATAACCTTTGTTTGCAGATTGAAACGCGCATCAACTTCTGTCACCTCCTACCTCAAACATAGGGTGTTCGAGATCTTAATTCAACGTGATTTTTTATTCGTGAAGACGTGTAATTGCTTAATCAATCGCTGGATATTTGTTTTAAGGTTTTGTTTCTTGCCAAAAAATGTTAGTGCTTTTTATTTATTTTTAATCTCGTCCGGTTTGGTCTGAATTATAGGCCGTGTTTTGCGGCTCAGCAAAGCGGGTTGCTTTGAGATTTTCAAGTTCACATACAGCTGACAACACACCCGTGTCGTAGATAGTGGGGAGGCGGGTGGAGCTTTCGGGGTTGAACCCTGCGTCCCCCCCCCCCCCCTTGGAAACGTTTCCTGGCTGCGTCGCCAAATGGGCATAAGAGAAGAAGCACTATGCTTTTCGCCTTATAAACATACACACAAATCGAAGGAAGCGTGCATTTTATATTTCGTGTGGAATTTACTGAGCATAACTATCAGTTCTGGGATGACGCGTGTTAGTTATAGTCGGTGACAGGTGGTAAAAGCTCCTCCCATCTCTTTTCACTTTTGCAGAGCGAAGGATCTGGAGGAGGCGATCTCCTCCCCAGCGTTTATTTTAACCTGTCACCGACTACGGCGTTTTTCTTCGTGGACGTTCAAAATTGCTACAGCTCGCAATGCATACAGCGTTCTAATTCAGGTGTTAACTTGCTGTGCGTGTGAAAACAGAAGAATCGTTCCCCTCCGGGAGCCACATCTACAGACTGTTCTCAGCGTGCGCGATCAGCACATTAAAAAAACTAAGCCAAATAATTATAACGTTGGTAAGCCACTGGCTAAGACAGGCCAATGTTGCCCAGCCTAAGTCAATCGATTACCAATGTTGGTAACCCATTGGCTAAGACAGGCCAATGTTGGCCAGCCTAAGCCAATAGATTACCAATGCTGGCAACTCACTGGCTAACATAGACCAATGTTGGCCAGCCTAAGCCAATTGATTACCAATGTTTGTAACCAATTGGCTAAGACAGGCCAATGTTGGCCAGCCTAAGCCAATCGATTGCCAACGTTGGTAAGTCATTGGCTGAGATTGGCCAATGTTGGCCTGCCTAAGCCAATCGATTGCCAACGTTGGTAAGCCATTGGCTAAGATAGGCCAATGTTGGCCAGCCTAAGCCAATTGATTGCCAACGTTGGTAAGCCGTTGGCAAAGACAGGCCAATGTTGGCCAGTATATGCCAGTGTACCACCAACGTCGGTAGCACGATGGCCACATTGGCCCAACATTGGACCATTGTTTGCCGATTAAATACCAACGTTGGCCCGACGTCGTGTGCTGTCTAGGTACTCTACATATCACAAACAAATATAGCCCACAAATATATTTATTAGCGGTTCGAGATCATACATCATGGATTAGATTGCGGTATATATTGTTGAAGCTTCCATTTAAAAAATGCTGTCCTTAAATTTATTCAGAAATTTTAAAAATGTATATTTCGACTGAGACATTGGCATTGGAACCAGTTCCCCGTTGATGCTGCAGTGACGCAACCAGTGTTTCAGATTTCTGCGTTATCATGTTTTTAATATGAACGAGAGTTTAAGCAAGATGTGATATGTTAAGCACTAAGGATTCTCGTGTTTAACACATAGATCGAACGTGCAGAATCAAAAAATAGTAAATACCTCAGGTTTTTTTGTGTGTATGCGCTGTATAAGTACTTTATAAATAAACAGCACATGTGTGTGGTACGTTTTAAATATATCGGCGAAGATTACACTGAAATAAATAATGTCCTGTCACTACAGTACTCAGACTCTTCTCTTGTACCTGGTTCTCTAGGTAGGTTTAGTTTAATCTTTAATAATTGTATAAATATCTGACCATATCGGTATTTTATTTCCTCTTTTTTATAACTTTCTAAACGTGTATCACTGGTATGCTCTGGTGAGAAATAAATTGCATTGTAACCACATGGCTGCAAATCCTGGAATAGGCACATTAGGAGTAAAGCAAAGGGAGAGTATTAGGTACTGTGCTTAGTGTTTTTTGATAAAAATTTATTCAAAGTTTGAAGAAAAATATCACCTATCTGTGCATTTGTTGCATCTAATATGGGCATCGCGTTTTCAGTGCGTGCGTAAAACCACTTAACGGGTCTCTCTAAAAGTTCAAGATAATAAAAAAGTGCCAGACATGGCATGCCAATTTAAGTAATATTTTTTTCTTGTCAACGATGATTGTTTTGGCTGTAATAACAATTCATTCACATATATATAGACTAATTCTTAGTTAATATTGCCAAAAAAATAACATGAAATCCCCAGTGATCATAGAGAGAGTAGACGCTTTCTAAAGCCCCGTGAAACAACCTTATTTTTTGCCATTCTCGGGCGCGAGGCGTGTGATTGAATATTGAGCAATCTTCGGACACAGACGCAGTTCTCGTTTTTGAGGTCAGATAGGCCGAGTTCATGCCGAACGAAGACCAGCGCTCGTGTCCAACACATGCTCAAGGGACGCGCCCAGACAATGGCAGACTCGAATAATTAGTCCAGCAGCTACTGATAGTGTGCCAATTTTGAAAAAAGTCTATTGACTGGAATGGGATTGACATATTTGATTTCCGTTATAAAGAAGCAAGTATAAAATATGGCGACGTTTTAATAAATGTATTACAGGTGTTACTTCTGAGATGTTTTGCGTAATCTTTTTTTTTCACATCACAATTTTTTATTATTTTCTCCGCACTGCCATCCACTTCTCTCTCGAAATATAGGCTAGATATTCTAGTTGCAACGTTTTGTTTTTGGTCGTCTGCTGAACAAAGATGAAACCACTACCCAAAAAAGTTTCTGACGTCATCTCTATTCAGGTGAGAGTGAGTCCATCGAGTGACATTTCTCAGTGGCTCTGACTTTTGGTGAACGAGAGAATGCTCGTTTATTGTGCATGCCTTTATTTCTAAACCTGAACCTGTGATCCGGTGAGTTGATGCATTCATTTTACAGTTCAGTTTCCCGAGCTCATCTCGTACGCTTGAGCTTACATCGATGTCAATCGTCCTGTGAACTCTCCTTTTCATCGGATGCGGAATTCAAACGCAATGTAAACTGTTCGTCTACACTGACAGTATTGAATGCTGTAATTATTATAAACTACTCTTGAGGCTCAACATTGATAACAGCTTTGCCTATTTGTTCCCGAATACTTCAAAGTTACATTGGTATGTGAACGCATTAGAGCTGATTGAAAAACGCATAGATAGGATATGTACACAATTAAACCTTCTTAGCAACTCTCGCTGCCTTTCAGTATGGTTTGGCTCCCATAATTTTTATAATATGTGCACCTGCTAGCTCGTGCGAACAATATAGTTTGCACGGTAAGACAGAAGCACGATGTTTTACGTGCTCATGTGAAAATTAGTGTCTCAAGGTATAGTGAAATTGTTCTTTCAAACCGCTTTTGCTTGACCTTCACAGTTGCTGAACTTTCTCTGTAGACTGCAGTGATTGCGCCAACAATTGTTCCACCGAAAACAAACGACACTCGAAGATTTTTTCCGCGTGCAAGACAGAATGCCGCGACACCCAAGATGTACCGGATATGTGTCATGAGTATACAAATTATACATACAAAAAGATACAAATATTGAAAGGAAATGTAAAAAGAAGGTTTTGGTAATTTTTCAACAGAAAAACAAAATAAAAACATGATACACAAAACAAAGAAAGACTAAACACCAAACAACAGCCGATCATGCGACTAGTTCAAAACTGTGACTGCTTCGTCTCTCTCAATTTGAAATATTATAATGACTTAGAATATGAACATTTAAGGCAACTGTTAGAATATGTCTAGCGAAAACTTGCAAGTGAAAATCTTTTGTATTTCTCAAGCCAGCTGGTTTCTGATCGAATTTGTGTGAACATACGTTTGCTCTTCGACACCCTCGAAATATCGCAGGGTCATCGATTTTACCGATTTTTTTTATCTTGCAGAACTTCAGGTTAATTTTCGTCTTGTTTACGTGGGTGAGGTTCCAATGAGAATAAAAATTATATGGCTCTGGGTAACAACACTCTTCGTTCATGCCGACGTGACATTTTTGTCCAGTAGGGATCAATACATGCCTACATTAAAAGTAGCTTGTTGTCCTTATTTCTGGTTTCTTTAGTTTATGCCGTATTCGTCTTGTCTTCTCCAAAGAAAACCACCATTGAACTTTTTCGAAGCAGTATAATATCCCCAGTTTTTTGAACATTTGAAATTAAATTTGCGGCCAGCTTCTTTGTTCTATTATGTTAAACAATTTTTCCTTATGTTTAAAATCGTCAAACCTAGTAATCTCTTTTTCTTTTCCTAAAATATATTTTGTACCAGAATAACTGAATATTTATAGACTACATATTTTTAGTTAGAGGAAAGGAAACACTTGTAAATGTCTTAAAAATCATGCATATCTGAGTTCCTCTTCGCCTTAGAAATACAAACATTGGTTCGTGTATTTTGATATGCGAGTGAAGTCCTTGCTACCAGCACGAGCTTATTGTCCTAGCGCGGCTTGAACTGCACTAGGCACGTGCTCGGCGAGGACGTTGAAGGCTAGGAGCTTTCTACTCTATCCTCTAGACTTGCAAGTAGAAGTAAACAGAGTATATATCACTGAAAAAATAAGAAAAACAAATATTTTCTTGATCTTTTTGATAAAAAAGAGCCATACTAAGATTTTCCCACTTTAGCATAAAACAACTTAATACCCACACCCTTTGTCCCGGAGTCAAAAAAACGATGTCGCAAAAAACAAACAAACAAGAGCGGTGTACACCGTCAATTTATAAAAATAAAGCTAATTAACACATTAAAAGGGTGTTAATTTTGTTAATAACGTTAACGATAACGCGTTCATTTTAATTTGGAGGTAGCCTACGTCGGTAAGGCGTTTTTTTCTTTTACAAGTAACGAGTAACCTATTTCGTGATATTTGTTTCGGTTACGCCTATAACGATGTCACCGACTTACAAAAAATTATCACCAATCTTTTTTTTTAAATTTAGTCAGGAGTGGAGTCTGTGAGGAGTGTACTTTAAGCATAAGTTTCGGGTAATCTGCAACTGCTTTATTGAGGAATACATCGTAAGTGGCGAAAAACCAATGGCCATGGCGCCTAGAGGTTATGCGTCGTGTGAACAGCCGGACACGCACAGCCTGAAAGTTTAGCCTTTCGGACTAAGAGGCGTGGTTGCCGGCATCTGTTCTCATGCAAACCCGTCAGAAACAGCGGAGATCGCTCATTTGCTGTCTTGGCGAATAGCGCGAAAACGTCGGCAGCACTATGTGCATGCGCAATGTTTGGCGGGAAATCCAAGCCGCTCGGTGAGGGTTTGGCACTGAATGCACGCTGTCTAATAAACATTGAGCAAAAAAAAAGTTTTTCTTGCAAAATATTTCAGCTGTGCTTCTTCTCAGGGTGCGTGCACGCTTTGAGCCCCAGTGCTTTTGATTGCGAGGAACCCCTCGCGGTACATCTTCAACTTCCTTAGACAACCCTGGAATACATACCGTGAAGTTTTTATTTCAAGGCTTTACCATAATATTTTTCATCGAACCCTGTAGGCGTCATCAACGAAATCGTAAATATATTATTTCATCAACAAAATATTGACATTTTTTCGACGACTGTAATTGCCTGTGTATCATTGAACCCACATCATTTAGGATTTTGATATTTTCTTGAAAACTGTTTATTCCAAGGAATGTTCCGGAAAATCTTCCGTGACAGTGAGTACTGGTGGGAGGGAGGTCTTTCGCACCCGGTAATGTCTCGGCTGTTGTTATAAGTTAAGACGTCATATTCAAGCTGCGCTATTTGTTGGTCCCTAATGATCTGCCCTGCGAAGTTGTGCGATCAGGTGGTGGAGAGCAGAGCTTCTTCAATCAAGTGCCAGCTGCGCCAGCCATTGGCGGCTTGTTTACGCAGTCTGCTTTGAATCATACTTGGTCCTGGCGTTTACTCCCTTTGCATCTCTTCTCGTGACCCTGAGCAAAGGGAGCAAATGCTTCGGGCTGTGCATTACGAGGTCCTGGATTCGATTCTTACTAAGCCGCCTGGTGAATCATACTTGTTACAAATAATTACCGCTTTTTATGCGTACCTCTTGCTAATTATGACTGAGAAGGCATTCTCTTTCGATGATTATCCTTTGCCTCAGATGCGCTGTTTATGTTTTTTTGCCTTTAACTGTGTGTATCGCTTTTTTTCTCATTGAAACTCACACGTTTCGCATGAAATCCATGCTGTAAACACATTCTGCGTTAAAAGGGCTTCTAGTACCTGCCATTTTGTGTGTTTTTGTTTACTGCGCGCGCGTTGCTTGCCTTCCGAAGATGACCGAGTCACAAGTGCGAGGCTGCTACAACACGCTCCTTACTATAATGTTTTAAAGGCTGGAGTTGTTTATAGTTAAGCAAGATTCTCGTTAAACTTTTACAGCTATTTTTTTTTGCTTTTACTGCATTGAAACAAATTGTTTCTTTAACTATTGTTTTATAAAAAAAGTTTATACTATCGCCAACCAATGAACAACTTCCTTCCAGGAAATCATATTTTATGACAATCTTAGATAATTGTAGTTGGTTGTTCGATTGTATTGTAACAAAGAGTTTATTATTCATGTCACTTTTTGACGTGATATTTACCACACCTTTAGAAGCTTTTTTTACGTAACGTTATCTTGTGCTATAATGTGTTTCCGGTGGTTGTTTCATTATTCACGTTTATACGAGTCATAGTTATTATACATTCTTAGTGGTCAGCGCTTGCTTCTCAAATGTAAAACATGCTAATTTCTGAAAATATGTTTACTGATTATCGTGTTGTTGACAGCATCCCGGACTCCCGAGTTCTTTGCACCCATTTTTTTTTCAGAACGTAGTTATAAAGAAACATTAGCTTAAAATTACTTGAAACTTTTCAGGATGAACCCATTGAGTATATTTCACTCAAAAACATGACATTAAATGGGATCGTGACCCGTACTGAAATGTTCTATTTAAATGTGCCTGTTATCGTATTTATATTTATTTCCAGCGCAGCAAGATCGCTGTCTCTTGGTATGCAGCGCACGTGCCTGCGTCGCAGTTAAAATACTCAACCTCGGAGTCGCGCTGCTGGCCCCAGAAATTTCCAGCAAATACTGTAGACAAAATTGTAAAGAATATAACACCACTTTTTCTTGTTTAATTCGTATTTATGAAGCCGAGAGAATTCAGAGATAAAGCAATACACCCGTCGTGCCTTAGCCCGTTATTCCGAGTGAGTTGGTACGTGCCGATGCTTTGCCTACGTGACCATAGAGTCCAACTGTGTTTTTTTTTCCACAATCCATGTGATATATGTTCAATCCTATTTTGCGCCTGGTAGTTACGACGCGTAAAACAAAAAACACTGCCTCCGGAGAAACGTGACGTTGGTTTCGGGTCCTGGAAATACCAGTGT
The DNA here is from genome assembly GCA_037355805.1 of Ixodes ricinus. Classification (NCBI taxonomy): domain Eukaryota; kingdom Metazoa; phylum Arthropoda; class Arachnida; order Ixodida; family Ixodidae; genus Ixodes; species Ixodes ricinus. The sequence continues at coordinate 13,646 of JAZHYW010017376.1, forward strand.
ATTATATTTTCTACTGTTCTTTATTATTAGATTTTTGCATAACGAATATGTGTGGTCGTATCTCTTGGTTGTGGCATAAACTGTCCCTATTTTTTTATCAAATCAACACCCTAAAAAATTTGAAACTATCGAATTAAACAATGTAAAGCTAGAGTTGCCTCTAGTGTTCCTACTTCTAGGTTCGGGCGATGTGGTTATGCATTAATTAAGTAAAAACAGCACAAAGGGCGATGGGCGATTGGAAGTTCAGAGAGTTATTCGGTGACATTGTACCCAGGCGTATACCTTTTCCCACATTATTCATTTTGAATCAAAACAAAACGAAGTAGATAGTTCTCACAACCGTCAGAACCGCTCGATAGCGTAACAGAAAGAAGCATGCCTTATTTGCATTGACGTCAGATCAGCGGTGACTGTAATGGAATTCAAAGTAAAAGTGTATAATCTACAGCATACATTTCGCAGCACCGATATTGCTTGTTTTGCTTCACGAGATAAGTTAGGTATAAAACCAATATGCTGAGATTACGAGATCTGATTTATATCCGCTTCCTGAAGAAAGAGCTCTCAGTGTTCGTAAACAAACTAACTCCGCCTTGTTTCGCAAAGTTTTCTCTCTAAACTCGGCGATTTTTCATTCGCGAGAAAATAGCTCCGAATCACCATGGTTCAAGAGCTTCCGTCACGGAAACATGTTCGAGCTGCAGAAACCCCCAACCTACCGGGACAAGAATTTCCGACCAGAAACTAGACCTGCCCCTGTCAAGTACACGGGCACTACACAAACTTTCCGAACTGTGTACTTCTAAAAACAGTCAACTGGGAACAAACCTGTCAAAGTAGTTTTTCAGGTTGTCGAGTGATTCCTCTTCTCCGCTTGCCGCGTATACACCACGAAGTAGTTCCTATTGTTACCGTAATTTTCTAAGTCATTTTTTTTGCCTGTAGATAATATTACGCCAGGGAGCGAAGACTAAGATAAAAAGGCGCAATAGAAAGAACGCACACTACTGGACGACGTCTGGAGGTATCGCGCCCAGGCATTAAAATGGCTCATCATAGCACGGTGTTCACTGTTGAAGCTAATTGAATAATTGTACATTACGAGGCTTTTTCCTCTAGACTCTCAGCCAGCTCTTTATCCCCCCCCCCCCACCTTCTTAGGGCTTGGCTCTCGTGTCACAATTTATAGATTTGTTAGAAAAGAATTAAAAAAAATAGCATGCGATCTTTTTAAAAGGAGGTCTTACTGAACTTTTATTTTACCACTTCTGTTATTGTTCGGCATTAGTTGAGCAGAATGTTGTATTATCTAAGTGAGTTTCTCAGCTTGCACGCCAAAAAAGAGTCTAACTTGCTTAATGTTTGGCTACCTATAGGCCGAAATTGTGCCTAGAAGACTTTTCCTCCAAGGCGTGTGTTAGTGCCAAGGTAGTTTTTTTTTCTTTGGCTGACCACATATTCGACAAAGTGCCTGATATCATATCAAAATGCCAAGGATCAACCCAACAGCCAGCAGTGAATCCTGATTCTAGCAATTGTTTCAGCAACTTGGTCAGAAATATGGCAGCGGAACATAATTCTGGCATTTTTTTTGCGCAGTTAAGGGCTCCGAAGCCAGATCGAATCTAAACAACCAGGCAGTGAGGGCTAATTCTGGCTCTTGTTGTGGCAATTTAGGGCAAACGTTTAAGCCGAGTTGGTGGCTTCGTGTGATAAGGCTTAATAAAAGCCTTGGTGAGTCCAAGGCAAGCCGCCGGCCTTTGAATGCTGAGGTGGTGGGCTCGATTCTCGGCCGAGTCACCCGCAATCTAACGGAGGCTTATTCTAGAGAGGGCGCCATGTTACTGGCTTTCGGCTGCACGTCAAAAGATCCCCAGTCGGTACAAATTAATTATCAGTCTCCCGCCGCGATGTGCCAGATTACCTTCGGTTTTATGGCAGATAGATCTCCCAAATCTTGACTCAGTGCCGAAATACCAAGACTCAGCTCTAAGAACATCAAGCTTGGCGAAACACTGGATTTAGGGGTTTTAGGGCCCTACGATGCCAGACAGAAACCACAATTTGACCCAAAAAACTGTACCACTTGGGCACGCGTTTCAAAATATTGTAATCCCGGAAACACTCGTCATGAAGAGAATGTTGGAACAGGTTATTTACCTGCTTTGGAGATTTAAAATGGCCGCAATAAAAATACATATAAATGCGGCATTTTTTCGAAACTGATATATTGCCGCGTGTGCAGCTAGCCAAGTAGCAGATTCCGCTTCCGGCTTTCGAGCGTATAGGTTCTGTTCACATGAACTCCGTGGAATGATGAAAACGGCCGTGTCAGCTCAGTGGTGCTTCTGCTTCCACCGATACTCAAGAATACCGTGTTATACTGCCCCCGCTTGTACTGTCATATTTAACTCTGTTTTTCTACAGCGTGACGTCTCCGGGCGACCCTACGAAGTAGATGATTTCCGCGAAGAACTGCAGAGATGGGGAGTGCTGTGAAAGTCCTAACAATAGGAGCCAACCAGATGAGCAATGTCTGGATGCTAAGCCTAAAGTCGGCGGCAGTTGAGCAGCTTTTATTGAATGCCTGTAAGCTGGAAGTAAAGAAGCCTACGTTCCTAGTGACTTGACACAGGAAAACACTACGTCCACTTAAAGCCGCATTGGCTGCCTTTTTCCGCGACGGATGAAGCAGTCAGGGAGGCTTCCGAGCCTTCCAACAAAGTGCTTGAGATTGCATGGAACATATTGCACTCGTGACGATATCAGGGCGTGCGAATGACAAGGCGGCCGGTGAAAATTGCTCTGAAGGAAGGCGTCACCATCGAAAGACTGCCTCATTTGTTGCGGGTGCTCGGAGGCAGGTGCTAGTTGTTGTGTCTGGCCGGCCTCTATGCTTGCGCTGTAAGAAGACAGGGCACACTCGAAAAGGCTGTTTGTGCCGCGATGCAACGCTTGTCACGGTTTTGGTCACGTGGACGAAGATTACCCACGAGCCTACGCGGCCGCTCCTCTCCTGACCTCGACGTTAGAGGACTCCTCGAAACTGCAAACGGACGAGGCAGAAGAAGAGGCGACAGCAGAAAGCGAAGTACTAACTCCGGCAGGAAGCCAAAAACCCGACACCCCGTCAAGTCGATCTCCTACGCCTGCTACAGTTAGCAACGCTGGTGCAAACACCCAAAGTGTCCTAAGAGGACTAGATGACAGCGCGACAGCCGGTGTCTGGCAAAGGTATTTCTCAGCGGGACGACTCAGCGGCGGAACAACCACCGGATTTGGGCAAGCCTGCCGACCAGTCTCAGATAGATAACAGTCAAACTCCCCAGGAACCTGTTCATGACGAAAAGGAAGTTGAAATGTGAACCAGGTCTCCGACCGAC
>JAZHYW010017378.1:0-35000 GCA_037355805.1 Ixodes ricinus
ACTGCGCTCGTTTGCCGGGCAGGACTGCGCCCCTGAGTTCCCCACTAGCTTCAAGTCGTTCGGAAAAAGTTGATCATAATTTTTGATAGTCTCGTAAGTTTCTAATTAACCATATGTCTTATGTTCACTACATGTGCTAACGAATTTTAATTAATTAGCTGACTTATTGCAAAAGATTAGTCATCCACATAATGTCTTCCTGACCGTAGAACTCACCTGCTCAAACCGTGTATAAGTGCATATTTTTAGGAATATGTTGTAATAAATATGTTCGAATTAAAATGGAACGTCCGGTATATATGATATATATTATGAGAGTCAGTGAGATTGACAAGTGCAGCCGTAGTAATATTGAACTGAGAGCGCAGAGAGTGATTATTGAATTTACTGCATTAAAGTTAGGAAAGAGAAAGGGAAGAAAAGCTGGTAGAAAAAAATCAGGACGTTTACAAATCTCTGTAACGCGAAATCGGAGCGCTTCATCCTCCTTTCCTCCCCTTCGTCTCCCCTCCTTCCCTTCTCCGCCTCCTCTCTCCTCCTCTTTTTCAGCCTCTTCGTATATCTATACCATGTACAATAAGTTACGACGTTAATTTGCGTGACACCACGTTATTTGCGGTACTTGCGTGGCCGCTTAAGCAAAACAAAAAAAGGCTCGATGTACACTAAAAGCATTTCTTATGAGTTGTGAATGCGAAAGCATCCGTGCCGTTCTTCCGCTCCCCTATTTCGTTTGCGGCGTATTCGCGTTGGCCGTGTTCGCGCTCTCCCAGCTCTCCTCGCAGCTCGGTACCTTGGACGCTTCGCGTTACAGGCGCGCTCGCGGCGCGGACACGCATGCGTCGCTGAAACTGACGCGGCAGCGCTGACTGGAGCCTATCGACGCGCGCCAGCCAACTGGTACCGAAGGCGAAATCCATCAGCTTTACTCCGCTCCTTCGGGATCGGGGAATCTAGGTGCCGTTGTTCTAGGCTTTTTCGCGTGGTTTCATAGCTGGGGGCTGGCTTCACTCTGGAGAAAGGTCTTTAAGGTGTCGCTTGGCGCGCTTCAAACTGATGGCGTCGGCTCGCTCCATGGGACAGTTAAGGCTTTCGCATTAATATAACAAGGCAAGCACGATGATGCCGATTGTACAGGGTGTCCCACGTCACCAGGCTCCATCTCAGATAAACCGTTAAAACTCGGCGCCTGCACGTGGCAGACTGAACTTTTCGTCAAGGTGTATTTCACTGGACTTTCTTTGTATACTTGAAAGCGAGGCACACTTTTGTAAAAATAAGATCAAAGAAACTTGCCAGGGTCAACGGCTGGCCGCAAAGTAGTGCAGTGGAAAGGACGATCCGCAGGCCTGGACTTGACTCGACTGCCGAGCTCTGAACGACGCGCGAGCCAGGTCGGCGCCAGGAGTGGCCGGCTCTCGAGGACGGGAAACCGGGAGTACAGGAAACCCATTCGCTGTCTTCTCGTTGTGTTGTTGTCACTCTCTTGGAGACGAGCGAAGCACATACCGATCGGGTGGCGATTATTGTAGAGCGAGCACACCACAAATAATACCACACGTTGAAGGCTATTGTGTCTCAAACTACACATACAAAAGAAAAACTTTATTACATGATATTGATGAGAGTTTGATTTAATGATAACATTTATTTATTGCAGCTGGCATGTTTTTTTCGTTATATGGGCTCATTAATGAACGTGTGCGACGTTTTGATACTATTGCTTAAAGAACACCCGATGCGGAACATAAGGAGCCTATTCCAATACTCGTTTAGTCTTCTGCCAAACATTATACTTCTATCTTTATTTAAGTCGTTTCTGGAATTCGGCAAGGCGCACTTTCGTCGACTACATTACCGTGAGCTTTCTGATTCCAAAAGACACTGCCAAATTTAAAAGTCTGAATCGCCTACTTAATGTTTTACTGATTTGTACCCTGTATGATTAAGTCCTTCTGCGTCACTGCTCAATTGCATCATCGGTAGCATTTGGAACAAAATTTAATTCGGCACCCACTGCTTAAGTCTGGCATTGCTCATAGATGCCTCTTTACTTTGAAGAAATAAGTTTACACCAAATTCAATTTCTGCCAATTTTACAAAAAGAAAGAGAGAAAAAGTCGTACGCAACTTTTGGAATTGCTTGATCGTATAGTGAAAACGTTTGCAAAAATAAATGCGCATCTTTGATTTCTGGAAATCAAATCTTGCAAATGGGGATGAGATGTTAACTTCCCGCCAATGCAAGACATGGAACGCGTTGGATCACAGAAGACGAACGCAGTGCATAAAATGTGTGTCTTCAAAATAAAATTTAGTGCAGAGTTTGGTCTGTGTATTTGTTTATGATTTGCTTTAAATTAATATTAAAACTTTTGTTTTATATATTTTTTATTTAAAGACTTTCTTTCTCAAACGACGTTGATGTTGGTCATCCCACAAAAACACCGATATTTGGAAGATATAAATAGTTTCAGGTGCACCAAAACGACTGTTCTATTACGAGAAGATTCTTAGTTTCGCAGTCTAGCTTGATAGAAATAAGATAAAATAGACTTCTTTTGTAAAGGCTCTCTTTATATAGTGGCTCGTAGTCTACAACTGAAACTTGACTGAAGTTTTGGTTATCTGACGTATTTTTATTCAGAAATAAACACAAAATGATTGATACAGCACGAAAAAAAGTATCATCTACGTACTTAGAATACACAGATGGCGAACAGCGTCAATACGAGGAACAGCTCATTTAACAATACATCCCTGGAAAACAAATACAAGAAGAAAAACATAATTACAAAGTTTTCGCTTTCGCAAACACGATTCGTGCAACGAAATCCTCGCATAACTAATCACGGAACACTAGTCTAGCAAACTCTTTGTCTTGCCAAAACTGTTTTTCTGAACTGTTTCTACGATAATCTAATTACTCGACTCTATTGTCTTTCTGCTCCACAACTGCACCTTATTTCCTACTTCGTTCACGCTCTGCTTAACCTCAAGTAACGAATAAAGCAATAGGTGTTCCTGCTTGTTAGGTTATCCATGCTTGCTTAGCCCGATTTCCACAGACCGTTCACTTGCTTTAAGCTGGGTTGACTGGCCACACTGCTCAGACTCGCTCTCTTTGTCTCCACGTTACAGGTAAACATGCTCTGCTGGGTTTTCTTCGGAGAATAAGCCGCTTTGGCCCCGGTAGTGGTGAGGACGCTTCTGCCCGCGCGCAGAGGAAGGCAAGAGTGAGTCGAGACGAGGCTTGAGCGCGCGTACAAATATGTCCACGCGAGATTAAACCCAATAATGCTGGCACGCACCGTCCTTTATCCGTGTGTTGTTTGCGTAGGCCCTTCCGATTGCACTCCCCATGTGCGGCCTCTGTGATTTGTATTGACTGTGTTGCGGGTGCTCGGATGCCGCTTCTTCTTGTTTTTTTCAGGGTGAGAGGGAGGGGGAGGGAGTAGTTAGCAGTGGACTGACAGAGTTGTTGGAATTATATTATATCCGTGAATAGAAGAGATCCCAAGGAAGCAAAACATTTGCACGTAAAATTGTTAGATTTATGTAATGCATCCAATATAAGGGAAGCGTTGTCTGCGCTGTACAGCGAATATGGGATCCCTGAACAGAACAACCTTATAGCGAATCCAGTTTTCATGCTCGGTGTACAACGCTGCCAAAGCGACATGAGCTAGGCTGAATGTGAGTTTAGGTTTGTTCCGCACTTGCACACGTGCAAATGAGGCGTTAAATGAAGCTATGTAGTTACGCCGAGCTGTGACGGCATCGTCCATTAACAATGAAACCGGTTATACTGTAGGAGATCGCGAATTCTCTTCTAGACAGGGCCGGCTGCAGCGACCATTGCCGTGCGATATTTGTAGTCACACATAGTTTGACGAAAATAATCCGTGCAGGAGGGATTCATCTCCAGCTCGCTTGCAAATTTGCATTAACTGTATGATCATAATAACACATTGTTTATCGTTATACAAAAAATGTTACATTTTTAGACCCGTTTAAATAATTATGCAGCCAAGCTTAGGGTTTACAGCTTGAGGTGGTGTGTCACCTAGGGGATCCGGCGTTTGACGTTTCTTAATGTTGCTGCTATTTAATGCCGTCAAAAAGGTATTAAGTTAAGGAAAGTTTAAGATTATATTATTGCTAGTACAGATTAAAGTTTAAGTTCATTCAGGCAAACACTATTATAGATTCAGCGAATGCTCTCCCGTTTCAAGTCACCCAACGTTTGCCTCACTGTAGGCAAGTTTAATTATATTCCTCAGTTGAAGAACTTTGCAGTATTTCTTTCTCTATATTGTTTTCGTTTATCCCAGTCTCGAGTATTGGAAACGCGAAGCACTAGGCATGACTGCAAGGTACCACTTATCTGCATCCAAGCATCTAAAAAGAAATGACTACCCGTACAGCCGAAATGGCGTTTTCATGCCTTTGGCTACCTTAAAGGCGAGTCACTTGGCTTTTGGGCAACAGAAACGACCAAGCGCTCAAGCCGCTGATAAATTACCACTTTTGTACAGGTGACGACGGGAGGGGAGGGGGAGGCACTTTTGAAACAGATATTTGGGCAAGCACTGATGCATGATATCAGTTGCTTGCATAACAAGTAAAAAGTGATCAAGTGTGCTCTCTTTGCTTTCATTGTCTTTCAAGATCCGATAACATAATGTGTTGTGTAATTCGCGTAAACTGGTGGAAACAAGATTTTGAATGAGTGCGATCAGTTCTACTGCTAAGCAGTTTTTTACTTCTGAAACGAACACTTATCTTTGCTTCTCTGATATGCTGCTGAAATGAAGGAAATGTTTGTTCTGCCGTGTTTTATTTGCAGCCTTTTATATAAAAAATACTCTAGAGGTATATCAATCGCATTGAGCTCTGAGACCGAGAACCGACAGGTTAAACATTTACAGAATTGTATGTAACTGTCGCCTGTCCTGTCTTTTCTCAATCTCACAATTTTTAGAGAAAATGTCTCTTACCAGCGCGTCTGCGACCGCACATTTTGTAGAACATATTTGGTAAACGTTTATAGTTTGTGATGCTTGTTCACCAGACAACATGTTAGCTGAAGTATTAGGTTGAAGACACATGCGTCATGTCAATTCTGCGTTGAATTACGGAACGCGCTGTGAAGCGCGACGATCTTTGTACAACCATTCCACATGCACAGATTGCCTTGTAGCAAAACGTACATTCCAAAACACTGTTAGAGCGAACGAGGCATCTCCGTGTTTCCTCAGGTTTTTTTTCAGTATAGAAGAACTGTCATAATTTGGGGCATAACCGAGGTGGTAAATTTTGATACTCACCAGTATCCTTACAAAGTAAAATGCGAAAAAGCGCCGAGGTCGTGTTGACGTTAACAGCGTCGCACAAAGTACATAGTTGCTGGGTACAGAATGCAAATTGGTGACCGCTTGTAGTTTGCTTTAAAACGCATTCGTTATTACCAAGCTTAAATATAAATATTCAAACTAAAATCAAAACAACAACAGTTTATGTAGTACCACCATATGATATCTTCCTAATGCGATTGAACAAGAAATGATTGGAAAATTCACGCTTTGCACGATTGTTGTCATCGTCACACGACCCATCCAAGCCGTGTTAATAAACTTCATTGATAGAAATAAGTAACTTCGGAAACCTTCAATATAATTAAAACTCAACGTGTTGAACCGTTCAAACTAGATGCGATGCCACAGAGCAGGTACAAATCCAAAGCAAGTTGCCTTGTGAAAGGCTCAATCTTGATGACATACAGCTGATGCAAAAGTGCCGGGTGTCCTTGAAAAAAAAACTTGCAAGGTATTTTTCACCGTAAAAACCATCTGAACATCACAGCACGCTCATTCACTGAACAAATGCAGCTCTAGATGCCCGAATCAAATGCCAAAGTTTCAGCTCGAATCGGTATCTTATTCAAAAGTTATAAGTGATTGAAAAAAAAAATAATGGAAAGATGGCAAATGACAGAACTCTCGAATACATTGAGCCTTATGACCCCAGAAACAAAACAAGACAATGGCGAAAATGGGCCCAATTTTTATTGATATTTCCAGAAAATCACGTAACTCCACTGTAAGATATCGGTTCAGACTGAAACTATGGCATCTCGGTTCGGACCTCTAGCGCTAGCTTTGGACGGAAAATAAGCATTCGGCAATGCGCAGTAAATATTTTTGCGGTAAAAAGAACCTGTACTTTATTGGGGACGCTCTTTACATGTCAAATATTTTATATATTTTTCTGACGCATCATTACAGAGTTTGACCAGGTATGTAGCACTGTACCACAGAGTTGCTTTAAAATACACGGTAGCAATATTTGCATGACTGTTTGTAGACCATCGCAAGTCTTTTGTCGAGTTTGTTGCTGATGATGATTATAATTAGCTCACAAAACTACACACTTTCTTCTCAAAGACGTTTATGCGCGCCAGATGTAGACATTGTCAGGTTGCCTTTCTTAGCACGTAGCGTTTGAAGTCTGCAAGTCAGTAGTGGCATCGAGAGCTGACCAGCGTCCTGTTGGTGCTATCATCTTGGGGTGTCCACTGTTGTAAGTCCCAGACCATCAAGTGAGGAAGCAACTCCAGGAATCCAGCGCTGTCATAGGCCGGAACTGCGCGCCTACGCAGTCTGTCCCGCTGAAAAGGGAAGGTTGCCTGGTTCGTGTGGAGGGACTCCGAATACAAAGGTAGCCAAAATCAGCCTGGGACCAAATACAGTAGCAAAATAGTAGCTGAGATGAGTATTTTCTATAGTTTGCCGAGGTATACTGCAGCAGCGGAACTTTAGCAACAGTGCAAAGAGCGAGAGTGCAACATAAGAACGCGAAGATTGTGAACGAAATACGCTACGCTTCCGTTTCTACAGCTGTCAGTTACTATTCATAACATTAATATTGGCAAGTGTTTTTTTTTAAGACTTCCACAATTCTATTTCTTTAATCCCCTGCACAAAAAATTAGTGGCAGCTATATGTGATGAGATAAAAGCAATAAAATTGTTGATTTCTCAATTGACGTTGTTTGTTTGAAGCACGACATTGTGAATTGCATTCTTGCTCATGAATGTAAAATCTGCCTAAATGGTATCTGGCATGAAATTCCAGTTACTAGCACGAAATACATCTGAGGTAAAAAAATTATACATATATATTTTAATATGAAGAGTACCTAGATACAATTTCATCTCTCGAAAAGTTATCTGTGTTGACTGCTAAAGAAGATCGTCGTCGGCGGCGCAGCTTGTACTAATGAACTGAACTCGAGCACATAAAGCACATACGTTCTTTTGCGAGCTGGTAACCCTAAAGCTGGCCATGTCTGTTCGCCCTGAAATAATGTTTAAAAAAACAGTTAAATAGCAACAAGCTCCCAGATATTATACACTGGCGATGAGGGTCAAAACCACAGCGGAATCAGCGGGAGCACTACAGACCCAGGCAGCAAGTAAGGCAGAAAATTCTACCCACCGCATCTATGGCCGAAGGACATTAGACCCCCTACAAGGATGATTTGACGCTTTTATAATATAAAGTTTCAAGCTTGTCTTGATGTCACTCGAAGTTACGGGTGACGTAGACAGGAACTTATTGATCGCTTCAATTTGTCCCGATAAATTCAAGCTGCTCTACTTCTAGTCCAAAAACGGAGCTTTTCGGATATACCGCAAATGAAGATAGATAAGGCCTTCAAGACACACTTCGCCCCTTAGAAGTTCAAAGAATCCGAACGGGTGAATCTGTTTTTGGCTTGTGAGGAAGAAATAATTCGGTCAAATATTTCATAACTCGACAATTCATCCAAACGCGATTATGAATCTGAAGCCCATTCCCGAAGTTCCTAGCATTTGATGGCATTCATCATCAGTCTCTGTGACAGATACGCCGTTGCACACTTAGGGCTTGAAAAGAACCTAAGTATTGATGTCGCACTTCGTTTGGCAAAGTACTATCTCACTGCCATATGGGAGTCGCGACGCCTAAACCAAGAAGATCACGCTGGGCTCTTTTCCGAAAGGGTTAAGCAGTCCACTTCTGCACCTGCCAAGTTATTTTGATGCGACAACACCAACCCCTCAGTGAGCGCTTGCCATTTCGGAACTGAACGATGCAATGTATGTGGTAAGCGTGGCCAAATAGCTAAGACATGCCGATCAAGAGACCGTCAGAAGACAGCTAGCAAACAAGCAAACAGAAGGGGTGAAAATGACCAGCAATCTCTTTGTCACTCAATAACAAGTTTGAGAATTTTTTACATTAACTATTCAACGAACACCAGTAGTATTTAAACATTCACACAGCTTCAAAGCTGACATTCTTCGACTCCAAGGCATGGCAGAGGATTGGACAGCCCGACCTGCAGAAATATGTCCCTCACCTTCTCTGCTTTATTCAGAAAACGGATCACGCTAAAAGGGCGGTGTTTTCTTATCTGTACGCTTTGAGAAGCACGAATCCTTGGTAACTGACAAGCCGCACTCCAAACTTCTTGAAAATACTTGGCTGTAAATCGAACTCAACAAAATGTTAGTTCGATCTGTGAAACTGGAAGATGAAACCTCGCCCCAGAGAACGCTGGCAAGTTTTTCTACCTTGTTAGCTGGTGACTTGGGTTGCTGCACTAATTTCAAATTGTATCTCCAACTCAAATCTGACGTGAAGCCAAGGTTCCCTGAGCCTCGTTCTTCAAGCTTCAAGCTGTCAAAACTAACTTGAAGAAGCGAGTCATGACAAAGTTCTTATACCTGTTAACTTCTTGCAAGGCGCAATTCCATTTTTTTTCAGAGTCGGATGGACTAGTTTGGGTATACAGTAGCTTCAGTGTCACCGTGGACCATTGCTTGACATTGGCCTGTACCCGCTGCCATGTCCAGAAGAAGTCTTCGCCAAGCTCAACGAAGGCAACAAGTTTACGAAACTTGATTAGTCAGAGGCGCACCTTGAATTGGATTTTCATGAGAGCGACAAGACAGGCATTGTAATCAACACTCACTAAGGCCAATTTCAATTCAACTGAATGTCATTTGGAGTTGCCTGCGCCCCAGCAGTTTTCCAGTGCACGATGAGCCAGGTGACTGTTGGACTGAAGGGCGTCCCTTGCTACCTCGACGGCATCATTTTCACTGGAAGCAACAGTGATTAGCACTTCCAGAATCTATAACAGGTTCTTCAGCTTCTACCAAAGCACGGTCTAACCTTTAAAAGTATGTTTTTCCACAAAAAAGATACAATAACTCGTACAACTTGTTTCTGGCGGCGGTTTTACACCTTTTACAAAACATTGTGGACAACTTTAAATATATCCAATCACATTAGCATCACCCAGCTCAGCTCTCTGCTCGGCATGGAGCAGCATCACGGCAACATTCTTCAAAACCTGACTGTAAGATTCGCTCCACTAAGCAAGCTACTGCGAAAAGACACCACCTGGGAATGGACTTCTGAGTGTGTAGATGTGTTCAAAAACGTCAAACAAGAGCTGGCGGCTGCGGACACTCTATAGTATAGAGCGTCCGCAGCAGACAGCTCTTGCTTGATATATTTAGGGTCGAAGTGGTCTAGAGTCTAGATCACATCGACCCTGATCTGCCCATATATCTTGCGGCAGATGAATCGCCTGAATTGGTGGACACAGTGATTTAACACAAGATTGACGGAAAAGAACCCCCGATCCCTAATGCTTTCAGGACTCTCCACTAAATAGAACGTAAGTGTAGACAAGTTGAGAAGGAAGCACTTGCTATAATATTTAGGGTCCGGAAGTGTCACCAGAAGCATTGTGGCGGAAGGTTGTGCTATATAAAGATCCCTACCAACCTTGTGTTGAGTTATATAAAGGTCTTTGGTCAAACAGAAAGGAATGCCTGTTACATCCGCAAACAGACTAGAAAGTTTTGTGCTCATCCTCATAAACTACAACTTCACCACTGAGCACGAGCCAGCGGAGAAGTTTGGAAACATTGATGACCTTGCGCTATGCAGAAGGTCCATACGAGGGCTTCGACAGAGAAATGGCTAGCCCACTTTTTACAATCAGTTGTGCTACACCTGGTATCTTGGCGCTTTATGCAGAGACATTCATGAAGCTTCGAGTGAAGGCATTAGACATCATCCAGAGCGACAGTGTGGGACCGTGTTGTATCTCGGTTACAACAGTGTGTTGATGAAGGCCGCCCTGAAAATGTGCGACTCCTACCTCGCGCCATTTCACAGACATGGGTACAAATTCTTCTAGACTTCTAGAGCGATTCAGGCAACCACCGTCAGATCGCACGTCTACAAAATCCATTCTCTCATTACAGGAGCACCGGAATATCAGTAATATTGGCGACGGATCGCCCCAGCCTTCCCCCAGCGATTACAACTCGGCAAGTTAACAGCTGACTGCACGATTGGGGCCGTATCACCGCTCACCGAAAACCCATACCTCAAGTGTACCCCTGTAACCTACTTGGACGCATCTCGCGTCCTGCCGATGTCTATAAAACAGCAGCAATGTTGGTCGAAGCTTCACTTCTAGAACGATCCAGGCAACCACTGTCGGATCTCACATCTACACAATCAATTCTGTAATTACAGGTACGTCACAGTTGCATATCACAATATAGCCTTTTCATGGTACCTGGATTGCTTAAGCATTGTCGTTGCGTCTTTTCGGAACGTTTCTTCAATGGGTGACAAGCAGCCGACAACGATAAAAGAGCTGGCTAAACTTTTCTCCGACCTATGAATTCAGATTGCAACGAACAGTCCAGAAATAAAAATAAAAACTTAAACATGTAAAAGTGTTAAATGAAGCAATGCAGGAAGAATTTAATGGCATTAAAGTGTCCAATAAAAGAATGAATGCGGAATTTGCTGGTGTGAAAAAATCGATGTCATCCATAAACAATAGCTTTGAAAAATTGCGAGGAACGATCACTGAAATCTGGAAGGAAGTTAATTCGGTGAAACGTGAGCAACAGAGAATTCGTAAAGTCTGTAATAACATGGCAGGTCAGCTTCACGAAACCAGGAAGGAACTAATAGAGCTGAAGCCGTACGGCAGGCGTAACAACTTACAAATAAACGGCGTGCCTCGGTTTCCAGATGAATCAATTGAAGCCTTGTTACAGAAATCGGCGAGATCATACAAATAGAAATTAGAGCACAAGATCTAGACGCCATAAATCGGGTAGCGACCAAATATAAAACAAAAACAAATATTGTCATCAAGTTATTTACGAGGCGGCTTCGTGACAAGGTGCTTCAGGAGGCTAGGAAACGGAGATTAAGCACAACTGACCTCGGTCTTACGCAAAGTAGCCCATTGTTCATAAATGAGCACCTTTACCCTTAAAACAAAATTCTGATTGGAAAGTCAATCCAGATTAACTGAGAGAAAATCTGGTAATTTGTGTGAGTGTCTCAGGGAAAAATCTTGATGCGAAGAAGCGAATCCATGAAAGTGATACACATTACCGGGAAGAAAGACTGCTAACATTGTGTAGCTGTTCTCCAAACTTGCGCTTGTTGATTTGCTCGTTTGCTTTGTTTGATTTATAATTAACATGTTTTGAATGGCATAACTTAATAAATTGTACTCGAGCAAAAGAGTGCTTTCAGTGCTACACTCTAACCTAAGAAGTATTCATAAAAATATAGATCTTCTCGTTGTCTTCGAGTAATTTCACTGATTTATGTTTTATAGTATAGCAATAATATAAACTTGGCTAAAACACAACGAGCAAGTTAATGTCCCTGGTTTTGTAATGGCGTCTCTATTTGTAACTGCTAAATATAGAGGTGGCCGCGTAGCACTGTTCAAAAAACCGCTTTGTCATTATGTGACTGCCTTAGATTTAATGTTCTTGTAGCTACATCGAGGATGTATTTGTGGAATTGAATTGTGGCGTTGTAATGGGCGTGAGTATAGGCCACCGGATTCATGCTTATCATCCTCTTATAACCAAAGGGATGATATATTTCACTACAATGACGGTTAACAATAAAATGTATGTTATATGCCGGGATTTTAATATAGATATTCTCAGAAACATGCACTTAGACTATACTTATCTTGTTCAGTTGTTCAACTGATAAACTTTATTTATAATCAAACTAGAGTAACCCCTATTCCACCAATTCTCATTAATCATATTCTTACAAAGATAGAGGCCGATGCTGCTCTCGTTTACGAGTATAACATCGCTGATCATTACCCCACATTCGTACTTGTTCCAACGCTCAATACCGCTTCTGATAAACAACATCGTCAGCCAGCTCGGAACATGAATTACGAACGCTTGCGCCATACGTTAGTTGGATTTGATCTTAACACAATATTGAATTCAGATGCAAACGCTGAATTTAGTAAGTTTGCGGATGTGATTAGGGATGCGATTAAAGATTCCTCAGACGAGTTTAAATAGTGACGTTGCCTAGATCCGATCTGCCATAGGAAGACACAGTGCATTCTTAGTGCACTGAAAGAAAAGAAGAAAAAAACACTTGGCAGTAAAAGCTGAAACAGCACAAACACAGCACTTTTTTATCTCAGTCAATATATACATTATCGTAACTGGTCCGTGTACTCTGATAAAAAAATACGTAAAAAGTAATACTACAGTAACCGTATCGCTAGTAACTGCCACGACTCGAAGAAAATGTGGAATGTCATCAACATGCGTCATAAAATCGGGATCAAAAACACAAAGCACCCAAGAAAAGATTGATAATAGCACGGTCGAAGACTTTAATCGCTTCTTTACCGACATTGGACCACAGCTTGCGAGTGACATTATTTACAATAACACGCCAACGTTTCTGCAGCCCGTCTTTATCCCCAATGCCTGTGTATTCGAGGAAAAAAACAGTTACAGAAATCGCAGCCATCATAATGATCATGTGCATAAATAAATCACCTGGATATGATGGAATCCCAATTAAAGTCCCCAATTTTAATACTGATATACTCCGTACTCCACTAGAATATATGTTTGACCATTATTTGATAACCGGAATATATCCGGACTCGTTGAAAACGGCTAAAGTGTGCCCAATGTTTAAGTGTAGGAATGATGATGCTAACGAACCTGAAAATTACAGGTAAGTATCAGTTCTAAATGGTAGAGATACACTATTTGAAAAACTTGTAATCAAACGCATAAATGCCTTCATAGAAAAAAGAAATTATAACCCCACACCAACACAATTTCCGACCTACACAAATTTACATCAAGTGCTGTTTTATCACTTAGTCAAGCAAAAAACGACTCATTTCACGAAAACACTATTACTCTCCTCGTTTTCCTCGATAAAAAAAAAAGCTTTTGACACGGTCGATTATTCCATTCTACTTAACAAGTTTGAGAGATACAAGTTTAGGGGCTCATCATTAAGCTTTCTCAAAAGATATTTAACTTTTGCTTTCAATATGTCTCCATGTCGAATTACTCAATCAAATACTAGGCCAATCAAAACAGGGGTTCCGCAGGGATCAGTGCCGGGTCCTGTCCCATTTTCATTATACGTCAATGAACTCTCACATTTACTTATTAACTCCCAAACGGTATTGTACGCAGATTATACAGCCATTTACTTCAGAAATAGTTCGGCGGATAACATTAATAATGTAATCAATGAAGAACTAATTATTCTACAGGATTGGTGCATATATAACAAGCTGACGCTTAATATAAAAAATAAGTATGTTATATTCCACTCAAACAATAAAGAAATACACTATGCCAACTTCAAAATGTATATTGCCAGCTCTATTATATAACAAGTATACACATTTAAATATCTGGGAGTAATATTCGGCTTTAACTAACATTGGGAAGATTACATCGCCTATAAGTGTCAAAAAATTCAAATGCTTAGTACATTCTGCTAAGGCTCGACAGTGTGTCGACCGTTCTACCTTAAGAAAAATATTTACTTCTCGATATTCCATTGCCATTTAACATACTGCACAGAATCATGTGGTACAATCTTTGACACGTATCTCAAGCCCATTATTGGTTTACAATAAAGGGCAGTTTGAATTATAACCTACCCGCAC
Source organism: Ixodes ricinus (assembly GCA_037355805.1). Lineage (NCBI taxonomy): Eukaryota > Metazoa > Arthropoda > Arachnida > Ixodida > Ixodidae > Ixodes > Ixodes ricinus. Next base: position 14,074 of record JAZHYW010017378.1, read on the forward strand.
TATACAAAGCCGTCGATCGTTTTATATGATCACCTCATCAATCTTACACTTCATAAGCTAGTAAAGTATAAAATTGCCACGCTGTTTCACAAAATAGTGACCACGAACAACCCACTTCCTATAACTGTACTTCTTAAAGATTTCCCTCAAACTGCGGCAAACTTTATCGGGACACTTTAACTCTCCACAAGGCCCCAACGTTTAGGGCGAAAGGCTAATTTAATTATGTGGGACGAAAATCTGGTACGCTCACTCGACCGACCTTCGAAATTCGCATACGTTTAACGAAGCACAGAGGCACTATTTCCTCTCATCCACTTAGATCATCTTTCATCCTCATCATCGTTTCTTTGGTGTTAGTAAGCTAGATTGGCTTCTAATATTGTAGAACCAAGATAAGAAGTATTTTTTGTAGCTTTCTTAAGACATATGCCGGTCGCTCTGTGTTCTTAAGACATTTTGTTAATGAGCCCGAACTAGCCTAGTGGCTATGGGTTCATATGCATTTTCCAATACTTTGTATACGTTTTTTGATCAATAAAATTCAATTAAATTGAATTCATTATCCTAAGCGGTTTTATTCCATGAACGTTTCGAACCGTAGTCCAACTCAATTCCCAACAAAGATGCATGGGTCTTTTTTTTAATGTAGGACACGTTCGACAGACCAAGGTGAATATGCTGGCAGGGTTATAGGTCTTGTGGCTACACATAGACAGAGACATTGAATTGCACACGTAGAGTGCGAGCGTTGCAGCAGCGTTTTTTACGTCAAGCCACAAAATCCTCTTGATCGATTGGAATTTTCAGCAAAACCATGGCACCGAGTCACGATGATTTTGTAGAACCCGATCAGCAGAACTATCTGATCGTCATCGATGATTTTAGCAAAGGACAGAAGTTGTTGAAATAAGGTTGACCAATGCAGTTAATACTATCGACGCGTTGTAGGAGATTTTATCTCGTAATTTTCTTTCAGAACAGTTGGTCAGCGACAATGTGCCAGAGGTAATATGTTCGGAATTCAAGACATAAGAAGTCAACGTAAGACTTACTCATTTTTTACCACAACGTATTGCCCCAAGTCAGAAAGACAGGCCGAGAATTTCGTTAAAACTTTAAAAAGAGTGGTTTTCGACGTTCCTCCGGAGGAGACATGAAAGCAGTAATCTGAAACTTCTTGCTGAAGTATCAGATCGCCCCTCCCATCACGACGGAAGAACCTCCAAATTAACACCTTACAAGCAAGACGCTACCGGACGGTTCTTGACTTGTTGAAGCCTCAGAGACTATGGTCCCAATAAAACTAGCACATAACTGAATAATCACTGCAGCTCCACCTTCATACGCAAATAGTTCATTATGGGTAATTTTTGACACTTTTTTAATATCACCACAAAAGTACATGCAAAGCATAACTTCCCTTAGATACATTACCTGAAACATATACATAATCTCTATGGAGAAGTACTAAACATTAAGGAAACATTTTCATGCCTAAAGTACAACGAACAGACCTAGTTATGAATTTTTATTTACTTCAGCTAACGTAACTAACAACGCCGTACCCGATTAGCCATTTTTATTACTAGCCCGATTCCCGTCTCAGATTGTGTTACAGTACAGCTACAAATATTTTTGAATGAACCTGGACAGAATAACAAATATAAATATTCAATTTTCATAGAGGATGCACTAAATATTCAACAAAACGTTTCTTTGTGAGTCTTGAAATATTGAGAGAAGATGTTATCGACGCGATTGTAAGTTTAAGCGATAGTACTTTTATTGATAACTGATTTAAACCATTTCAGATACAGTTCTGGCATTTCTTATATGTAATTATTTAAAGTATCACGTTTTGAAAATAGTAGGTTCGACATGATACTGATATTGAAAATTATCGATTGTTAAGAATGTATCTATCTGGTTTATTTAAGAGTTTATGAGTTTGGAGTCTTCATTTTTATTTCGTCTAGGTCAAGCGTGCCTTGAACGCGCAGACGTTATATTTCATAAAAATACCTATGCTAAAGTACGTTTGCAACATATATATTATCAATATTTTTAGATAAATATATTTTGCTCTTGGTAATGAAAGTCCTTTCTCAATATTCTATACATTCCTTCTCAGGCGCTTCCCTCCCGTCTGCCCTAAAGAAGTGCGCCTAGCGGCGAATTCTCACAGGTAGGAAGAGATTAGTTGTGTTTTTCCTAAAACAGAGATAGTCGGTGTCGGTGAAAAACAAATTATTCATTATTTTTGTAGTTTTTGCGTCACACCGACATTATTAAGTCAAATTTCCCCGCAAAAACATATAAAAACAATTATTGGAGATTAACTTGCAGTGAAACGTTCAGCATCACAATTAAAAAATAGAGTTTCGCTTGTTTTTGAATAATACTTGATGAAACTGTACATAGTCCCGAATATAAATCAGTCATTCTTGTATTATGCATAACTCGCCGTTGGCAACAACTAGTGACAGCAAGGAGGCTGACAGTGTTTTTCATAAGCAAACAGCGAACGCATTCTGCTTTGGTAATGTGGGTACACAAGCTGCCGAATTGAACGCTAACTTACCAAAGAGGGGCTGCAAATGCTCGTACAAACAGGCATAGTGTTCCACCTCCTCCCATCTGGGTGAACAATACGTTCACGGTCTTTCACCCCCTTTGTGCTTTGAAACAACACAAGTCAGGCGTGAATTTCTTCTTGTTTATTGTGCATCGTCTCGGATCTTGACAGAAGCGTGCTTCATCAAGCGTTCCCTTAGCAACAGTTTTAATTAAGCGATGGTGGAGGTACGTACGCCTGGTCGCTTTTGTGGTTGACTTGCTGTCTCTCCCACTTCAGTAGCTTTACTATTAGCGAAGTTTGCAGACGTGTCCTGGAGGTTGCCGTGCTTCGGGGTATTTGCATGAATAACGGGCTGGATTTTGCTCCTGGCGGAACATTCTTGTCTCTGTCGGCACTTCCTGCCTCGTTCACGGGCAAGGTGACTGTTCTTTTAATTATGCAGATTCAAAAGGAGGCTGTTTGGCCAGACTGAAAAAAGTGACACCTTAGGAGTCTGTTAGCAATCTAAATGTTACGTAAAGAACAGCGTAGCATGCGTATAAAACTATTGTATGCTGTTTCATGCCGAATATCAACGGGTAATATCCAAAGTTATCCTCCTCTCCTACTTTCCCTCCCTCCATGAATGTTGAACCAAAGCCTAACCAAGTTGCAATATCTAAATCAACTACTCATGCAGCGGTGCAACAAGCGGTTATCTTTGTTACAAATAGTTGTAGGAACATAGCTTGTCGATGCTATTAAGGATTTAGATTCCGTTCGCATTGTTGCATATAAAACAATAAGTGAATCGCAAATTTATGCTTGGGTCCACACATAGCCCCTCACAAAAGCGGAATTCCCTAACAAAGCTACTTAAAAAAAAATTATTATAATAGCATTTTATGTAAACCGTATAGTGCTCTTCTTTCTTCCTTACACTCTGGGGATTTGCACTTGGCAACGCGTGCCGCGGAGTAATTTAGATAGAGCTGTATTGGCCGCCATTAAAGAAATACGTCAGCGATCTGCCTCAAAACAAAGCCATATTTTACATGCTCTTTGTATTCATTTCCAACGTAATGAAATCGGTTCTCGGTAATCACATGACTCCTGAGTAGAGTGGATTGATTCCTTGAGTTACCGAGCTTATAATGGGTCATATTTGACGCGTACTCTAACATATTTAGGCACCCGAATCTCTCGAGGCACAGCGATTGGGTTTTTGCTTGTTTGCTCTGCACCAACTCAACTCTTTGACGTCCACCAGTAGGGTGGCACTACTGTTGGCATTGTGCACGCTCCAATGCTTCACTTCTCCCGGATATAGTTTCTACGGACGCGCTGTGCCCACACCTGGTGCGGGCAGGGCTTGTATGTAAACGCCGTCTTTGTTCTCTGCGACTCGTAATGCACGTATCTTAAAGGATTGAAAACTGCACGTTTTAAACTTTTTAAGCTGTCATTCACGATGATTTTCAAGGAGAACTGTATTATCAAGACAGGTGACGTCTTGACATCAGCCGGTGAAAAGTTTCAGTGTAATAAAGGATTCAAAAATTCTTATATTCAAATATATCGATAAACAACTTCACTACGACATGTAAGTCATTAAAAGATTTTGTAGTATAGGAACACGGTGATTGATTTTGTAGTCAATTGGCCTTCAGAACCTAAAGCAGCAATATAACAATTAGGTTTATAATGTTTGTAATTTTTTAATATAAATACATAACCGAATATATTATTTATAAAAAATTGCCGTTAATACGAAGTAATGAAGTTTTGATAATGGATTATCGACATGACATGTACCCTATGTTTTTGATCGGTGAACAAAAGCGTTCATGCTTGTTCGCTTAATTTATTTATTTATTTGTTTATTCATACTACTGGCCCGTGGGCCGTGACAGGAAGGAACAACATATAACAAAACGATACAGTTCGTACCTTCAATAAAACTTTGAACAATACCGTATTTACAAAACTGGATACAAGACGCGCTTAAAGCACAACTGAAAAAAGTGAACTAAATGCACGTAGAAAAAGTGATACTTACTTAAACAATAACAATATACTGACCACAATAATCAACAATAATCGAAGGCGCGTGCCGTGTACATTAGAACTGATAACAAAGAAGACAATATAAAAGGATACACTACAATACAGCATTCAAAGAATCACGCGATTATATACATATATAACTTCAAAGACAGTGAAACAAGAGGAAATAACACCGAGGCGATATGCTTACGTTTTAAACACAGATATATTTCAGCATTCAAGTTTCAAAAATTGTTCGGCTTCTCGCTTAATACACGGTCATACAAATATTATTTGCCTCCTATGACATCTGATAAAGTTTCTGAACCAGACAGGATTGTCAATAATATAACATCGGTTTATGTTGATTCAAAACTGATACCCTGGAATACTATTTGCTCTTAATGCGTGCACGTCATGCGTGTGGTATTCAGAAAACCCTCCTCTAAGATGCAGCGTTCGACCGAACAAGCACAACTTCTCATTCGAATAATTCATCCCACCGCAGTTCTTCCTTATGCAATGCCCGAAAACAACCGGCAATATAAGACGTTAGGTTAAAGAAGGGCCCTTAATGAAAATTGATTTCATGGCTTACTTACATTCCGAAATATTACGAGAGTCTTTATTCCCTCGAGTCGCACCGCAGCTGTCAAAATTGCGCATTTATTTTCCTTTAAAGTTAAAGATTAGAACGGCAGTACTTTCATCGCCAAGACTGCCGGGACATCGTAAGAAACTTGTTTTTAGTGTTTACCCATCTGGCACCTAACGAAAGTTGATAGCGCCTAAAAGCCTTAAAGTAGGTAATTTCCTTCCGCTTACTCCTTGAAGATGCGCGAACTGCACTTAATGAGTGTGAACTGTCCCCGTAAATTGGAGGAAATATGGTCCTACCGTTCGATAAGCACGCTTAGGCCGTAGAAAGTTTACATTTACGAAACTACTTTTTGGAAGGAAGGAAAGGAGCTTTCTTGGGGTTGTAAACGGTTGTTATGCGCTATCGTGTTCTCATCTCACCTATGCATTCGACAGCTTAAGGCGTGCTGACGAGGTATATTGCCATGACTACTATTTATCCGCTTTACTTTAAGTTCCACCGCAGCAAATGCTACGATCCGTAGCAAATCAAGAAGCGCCAAGATTTATTCATCACGGCGCTTATCCCATTTGTGGGTTTTCTGCCACCAAATTAACCAATCACGCACAAAAGAAGCGCAGTATCTTGGTGCACTCTTTGTACGTGATTGATTTAGTCGGTGATAAGAAACGCGAAGAGCGATGAGCATGTGGCGATGTACTTTTATCGCCACTGGATTGTCTCCATCCGATCATCAAATCGGCTGCAAAGGAAATTAAAGTTATACAGGAAATAGTGGTGTTTATATTTCGATTACCCTCCAAGAACTGCATCACGTGATGCTCACTATACGCGAACTATGCAGTGCAGGGATCAAATAACTTAATCTTGTAGGACAATACTCTGCATCGTCCACGACTGAATCACATGGCACCGTAAGAGTACTGCATCGGATGATGGATATCTGAACCGCTTACTACTCAGTAACACCAGCGAAACAGCAGTCATGAACCACTCATGAATTCAGACCACTCATCGCCAGAAAACAATCCATACGCAACAATTTGTTTGCTCTACATGTTTGTTATAAGAACAAAGAACGATAATGGGCCGAGCTGCGACTTTAAACCATGGAATGCACCTGGTTTAAGGTGCATTCGCCGCGGACAGACAAGCGAACACTGTTTCGATCGTAAATGACGCAGCGGCCTAATCACCCAGGGTGGTTTCATGGCCGATAGAAGGATGATATGTTATCTCTGTAACTGTATTTTCTCGGCGCTAAGCAATAAGCAAGACGACGGATTTACAAGTCACTCTGTCGATAAGGGTACTTGTAGAGATATTCGCAATTGGAGCGTGCGTGTGTCTCCAGAAAGCACCTGATAATTGTCCTCGCGCGTGCTTTTTGAGACAAATGTATTTTGTATAACGCAAAATACAAATGTGTGGCAGTGTCGAGCCTTGTTGACACAATTCCATGAAAGAGCCAAAAGTACATGGATCACTAAGATGACTGGTGACTGCTTTAAATGCGTTTCGATCCCTTATTACCTGAACTGCAATAGTTCTGTCATAGCTTGCGAACATCTTAACATTAAGTTCAATGACATATATGATCTTGTCTTTACATGCATATATACTGAGCTGATAAAGTCATTCTCCGCAGTAACATGGACGTGCTGCGAAACATGCTTTGTTTAAGAAAATTAGAAATCCACAATAAAATTGCACAGATGAAAATTTCTCAATTCGTGTGAACGTGCTAGCATGCTTGTAGCATATAGTTTGTATCTAATTTGACACTTAATACATTTTTATCTTCGAATGTTATATCTGATAGCGCCTGACGTTAAGAAAAATATTGAGACAGGTGCAAAAACATGTTAACACAAATTGGGACTGTGATTGAGTAAACACAATGCCTAAAACTACTCAAACCTCTCTCAACACAGGAATCACCGTTTTTGGGGTTAAACTATTTGGAAATTGAGGGCTTTAAAGGGGGACCAACAAGAAATATTCTTCCGCCTGGCGGAAGGTCCTCTTCGCCCTCTTCTTTCCCTTTCTCTCTTTTATTGTAGCATGGCGAGGCGAGGGAAAAGGTCCCCTTTTGCGCCGGCTTCTTCTGAGAGGATAAGCCAAGAAAATCCCCATTCTGAGCGACGGACGATGGGTGTGGCAGCAGCGACCTCGTGACTTACAGGTATCTTCAGCTCCTATCGCGTAATCTGCCCTTTTTTTTTTGGGGGGGGGGGCGCTCGCCAAGCCTAGTTTTTCGGGTGTAGGTTTTACGAGTTTTACAGAGCTGCAAGGCTGCGCCCACACAGTCACCGAATTTGAGCTGTCGAAGTTGTTCAATTTAGCCCGTGGCAAAGTAAACGCATACTTGGGAGCTGCGATGCATCCCCGCACCCATTGAAGGAACGTTTCATAGATATTCTCGGTTGATCAAGGAGTTCAAAATCATGCGCGAGATGTGGTGACTCGAATATGTAAGGATGACTTACATGTTCACAAAACATTCTATCTTCAAAAAAAACGGCTTATCACGCTCAAACCTGCCTCAAATCGGGATTGATGGAAAATAAAACTATGTACCAGGTGCGGGCATCTTGTAGAAGGTTTCTGTTTTTTAGCAGCGAGCACAAATTATTGTGTGCGTAATTCACACTAATGATCGCCAACGAATGTAGATGACATTTATATTTACACATCCCAACAACCACACGAGGTGACAAGGCAGCGATGGTGTGTGTCGATACTAAAATTTTTAGTGGATCGTTTTTAGCTCTTGGATAACCGTACCAATAAATAAGCTATTACCTTTCTGTAAGCATTCTTTATCGAGTGCGGCTATCGAAGCATGTTGTGTTATAGTTCAACGCTGCTTAAATTTGTGCTGCCACTTTAAATTATTTTTGAAGCATTAACCATAAAAAATTAATCAAATGTAGCCAATTCTTTTAAACATGAAATGCATTTGTAATTTGGCATTGCAAACACATTTTAGGCAAACTGCCACACAGTTAGCACGGACAAACTATCGCCAGTCTTTCTAGTTATGTTTTCTTAGAAGTGAATGATGTTTAGAAAACTGTTAATGCAAATATCTAACCTAAGTGGCAGAGCTCAGTGCTAGACAATACATGTTGCTGGGCAGAAATAGTAAAAAGCGCCGATGTCGCGTTCGGGCTAACAGTGTCACGTAATGTACGCATACCGCTACAATATCAGCGCAGCATCATAAGGCATTGGATTTATTACACAATTTGTTTTAATAAATGAAATGTTTCAAGAAATCGTCGCAGCGCCTTGATTATCACAGCTGACAACGAGTCACACTTATTAACGGCTTTGGCTTGCTTTATCAAGTCATCAAAAGCAGTCATCTCCGTGGTTTCAGAAAAAGTGAGATTCAGGCTTCGTCGGAGATTGCTACGGTTACACACGTATGCTTTTTCAGTTCCATCTCGCATACGCTTTTTGCTCAAATAAACAGGTGCATCTGACTTATCGCTCACCTTGGCCTTTAGCGCGACTGTTAACAAGTTCTGAAACAGACAAAGCAAAAGTGATTTAATTAACTCAGGATTTTAGGTTGAGCGAAATATTTACGATGTTCGAGGTTCCCTCAGTCGTCTTTTGTATTCAATTCCCCCTCCCCTCACCACCACTTCCTTTCCTTCAAATAAACAACGTAGATTATTTTATGAACCACCAGTAATAGAGCGTACTCGCAAAATGTCTATTTGGCGTAAGGGAGGCCTTCTTTTAATGTTTGAGCAATGAACTGGTCTTCTTACTGTGCGTGACACAGCTAGCACGAACACAATATTGACATATTTACGCAAGGGCCATGCAGTATTTAGTGTATAGGAACACACTGACGCCTCGTAAGTTGGTGCCCAATGGAAGAACTCTTTACCGAATCGCTTGTATAAAAATAAATCAACTTTTCAACTATAAAAAAAGATAACACCACTTTTTTGGGGGTGCCACTTAAATTTACTGATTTACTCCGTTACCGTTGATTGTGTAGCGGTATGCGTACATTACGCGACACTGCTAGCGCAAACACGACATCGGCGCTTTTTGCTATTTTCCCCAGCAATGTATTGGCTCGCACTAAAATCTACCGCTTAGGTTGGATACTCGCACCTAAACATCTTCACTTCTAACAAGAAAAAAAAAGTGGGAAACACCGGCGATCGTTTGTTCGTGCTAAGTGCGTGGCATAGGGTACCTAAAAGTTTTTTTTTACAATGTTAAATACAATTCTGTGTCACGTTAAAAAAATTGTCTGCTTTTGCTTTAGTTTTTGTGAGATACCACAAATACTTCGAAGCGGCGGCCCGTGCTGTGGTACCAATACAAGCAACGTTGAACCATAACACGACACTCTAGACTCGCCAAAAAGGGGTTTAATATTGTATTTTCCGCTCCATAGCCGCACTCGATAAAGAATGTTTACAGCGAGTCTAGCTTACATTCGTTGGGGTACGGACCGTACGGTTATCGAAGTGGCTAAAAGCCATCCACTAAAACTTTCTAATATTGACATCCACCCTTGATGCCCTCTCACCTCAGGTGGTTGTTGGAATGAGTAAATATGAATTTCATACATTTCGCAGCCCATCATGTTCTGTGAGTTAGGCACACAACAGGGCATTTTAGTAAATCGTTTTCAAAGGTCCGCTACCACTTCAGGCGCGCGCTTCAGAGAATGCATCGAAGAGGCAGTGCGAGCTCCCGCTAAATATAGCGTGGTTTGAAAACATAGTCTGGTAACGTTCTCCAATAATTTGTGCTCGGTGCTAAAAAACAGAGACCTTCTACAAGATGCCCGCACCTGGTACATAGTTTTCTTTTTCATCGATCCCGATTTGAGGCAGGTTCGAGCGTGATAAGCCGTTTTTTTGAAGATGGAATGTTTTGTGAACATGTAAGTCATCCTTACATATTCAAGTCACCACATCTCGAGCATGTCTTTTGAACTCCTTGATCAACCGAGAATATCTATGAAACGTTCCTTCAATGGGTGCGGGGATGCATCGCAGCTCCCAAATATGCGTTTACTTTGCCACGGGCTAAATCAAACCTCGACAGCTCAAATTCGGTGACTGCGAGGGCGCAGCCTTGCAGCTCCGTAAAACCTACACCCGAGGGGCTAGGCTTGGCGAGCGCCCCAAAAAAAGAGGGCAGATTACGCGATAGGAGCTGAAGATACCTGTAAGTCACGAGGTCGCTGCTGCCACACCCGTCGCCCGTTGCTCAGAATGGGGATTTTCTCGGCTTATCCTCTCAGAAGAAGCCGGCGCAAAAGGGACTTCTCCCCTCGCCTCGCCGTGCTACAATACAAGAGAGGAAGGGAAAGAAAGAGGGCGAGGAGGACTTTCCGCCAGGCGGAAGAATATTTCTGCTGGTCCCCCTTTAAAACCTTACAAGAAGTCGAGGTAGAGTCAAACTTGACCTTCTTTGGCCACGGTCTGCGTATCTTGGCCCCGCTTATCCAAACATGTGCCAGCGTTGGGCGTTACTAACGGTTGTTTGGTTCTCGTGTGGTAACTGTGGGTCTAGGTGGCCAAACAAGTGCCATATCTAGACTTCACCGGCGCTTCTTCTGCTAAAACATTGCATATTCGGCTCAGCTCTGGCGCTTGGGCAGTTACGCTGCGAGCCAGAGAAGAGCCATAGAAACGCCAAAGAAATGAACTCTGGCCTTTGGAGCAAAGCCATTTTAGGCGCAAGTTAGGCCCTATGATTGCCATCCATGTGCCAAGTTAGGAGCTCCTCTTGTATTTACCTGACACAGGGCTAATATTATTTTGCCTTTATGGTGTAACTATGATAAATCTGAATTTTATCTGCCCAGAGACAAAACCAAATGAACCAGGTGGTACTGCATTATAGACAAATTTTAGCGATATATGACTGTCATCCTAGAAATGCTAACTCTATGTCACTCACTCACCTCGCGTCAATTTTTTTTTTTTTTTTAGTTTCGTTAGAAATATTGAGTTAGTTTTTACGTTAATGTGAGGGCCATTTTACGTGCATGCAATATTATTAGATCCTCTAGCAATACGACGTCGAAAAACGGAATATCCATTGGTGGATCCTTAGAAATCTGCGAGCATGTCCCTTGGGGAACGACACACACGTCCCCTTTAGACAAAGGCTAACGCTAGCCCCTTCACTTTCTTGTTTCGGATTTCTCTTTTGGCATTTTCTTTTGATTCTATTATTTTTTATGCTTCTTTCTGGCTTCGTTACGTGGTCAGTGTTAGCGCCTGTCAAAGGGGGACGTGTGTGGCGTTTCCTAAGGATTCCGCTTGCGCATTCCCTAAAGAACCACCAATGGAAGTTTCTTTAGTTGTCTCCGGCTCCGGTCTTACGCAGAACAGCTTTCGTTTGCCTCATGTTGTGTCGCATATAGGCCAGCAAAGTTAGGCGCTTCTTCCGCTCGTCTGTCTCCGTTCATTCGCCTTGCACGCTTAGCAGCGGCATCCGCTGCTTGACGCTGCTTTCGTTGTTCACCGGTTTCCCGCGCGCGCATTGGCTTCCGCCCTGTGACGTCGCCTCACTCTCGCCTTTGACCTTCACTACTCTCCTGCTCTCTGCTCGGCGAGCTTCCCTTTCTAATGTTTTGTCCCTAGACAGACGCTGTCACCCTTTCCTTTTTAAGTTTGTTCTAATGATAACGCATTAAAAAAATATATATATCAACTAACCCTATCAAACGCCAGCTATTTATCTTATTTATATCTGAGCAACAAACTGCCGGTTCACGTAAAATTATTAAAAAAATTACATAAAAAAGGTAATAAATGGCGGTCCGTCTCTTGTAGTGTGGCTGGTGTTGCTCATGGAGGAAAATTAAAAATTCAAGGCTTTTCAGCATAATGACTTGGCTCCACATTTAGTAACTTCCTTCCAATTTTATATGTCACCCTCCAAAATTTGCCCAACTTAATATCATTATGTATTTTGCGGCAGCGAGTGTTCGCATTTTACTGGCTCGGTCTCACTTCTAGTAATATATTGAATCTACTACCCCGTAAATCACTAAGATGAACCATTACATCAGTAATAAAAAGGCTGAAAGTAAATATTAACTTAAAAGGCTTTCTGCACTGTGGCCCTGATTATGCCTTAAGCTCATGATCGTTGTAACAGTGCAAATACGATTCTAGGTCTAAACATTATTCCTCCCCGTCGTTCACCGAGCTCCTCCACAGATTGCAGGAATTGGCTTTTTCAAGTGATTAGTAGACGCGCCAGAATTTTTCGAGAGTACGAAGTAACACTCAATATGCTTGACAACTCGTCGTCCCTAAATTAACGTCTTTTCGTTGCTGCCCGGCGTTGCCTGAGAAGACAAGATAAATATATATATATATATATATATATATATATATATATATATATATATATATATATATATATATATATATATATATATATTTAACTGAGAGAAAAAGCAATACCCTTGATGAAAACAGGCAACAACGGGTGGTTTATTCTTCGACGTTTCGGCCGGAGTCCGGCCTCCTTCCTGACGAAGGACGGACTCCGGCCGAAACGTCGAAGAATAAGCCACCCATTGTTGCTGTTTTCATCAAGGGTTTTGCTTTTCCTCTCAGTTATACCCCACGCCTGTCGGCCCCCGCCACCATGCCCGTTATATATATATATATATATATATATATATATATATATATATATATATATATATATATATATATATATATATATATATATATATATATATATTAATCTAAGAAAAGATAAACAGAATATCAACTTTGTTGAATAATCATTCACGAAACAGAAAAAAACATATATGCACTCTCCAGACTAACATCTGATATATTCCTCACGCACGCACTGACTATAGATCAGCGTGTCTTACAAAATGACAGCTTTCCTTAATTCACTAGAATCCCCGTTTTAATTTCTGCTGTTTTCACCTAACTTTGCTTAAGTGAATTATTATTTTCCTATTCACTTTGGTTATTCATTTCACCGTATATTTTCTGTCTCCTCTTTGCTTTGTAAATATCACACGAGTTAATTCAAATCTTTATTGTAACGACCATTTTAATTTATAGTTCTAATTTTGGTTGAGAGGGGATGGCGGGAGAGGGTTTCGCATATTAAGGTAAGCTCGCATTTTGTTGGCCGTTTGCCTGTACTCCCGACATTATGTAAAAACTAGAATAACATTATTCGTAATAAGCGGGAACATAACAAGCCTGGTTCTACGCTTCTCTTGCTGTCAGCCAGTATTTTCACATGCCATTCAGACCTCTTATCTGTCTACACACCCTCAAAGCTCATGAGAGAGCCAATGACTGAAGCCTACTGGCTGAGCTCGAAGAATGACGAATTGAAATATTCGTTTAGATTTTACAGATACTTTGCACGTTTACGCTTATTGAACATTATATTTCAATCGTTTGCATCTCGATCAATGTTGCCGCAGATACTTTTTTTTGTTATTCAGATGACTACAAATTTTCAGCCTTCTCAACTGCCAAGCTCTCTTTCAAAATGCAGAATGTGTCTGTTATGAGAATAATTTGTTATCAGGAAATAAGATACGTTGATATCCCAGAGGGATCGCAAAGAGCAAAAATATTTTCTTTTCGAGCTACCGCTCTTCGCATGATTTCCTCTAAGAAGAGCTACAAAGTGGACCACCGAGAATATACCGCGTTGGTGTTCAGAGGCCCTATTTGTGGCGTATTTATGCATTAAGACAAACTAATAATTAGAAAGCCTAAGTACGGCACATGATTCAAATGCAACCTTACCAAGACTGCTAAATCGTAGGTGAGCGGTGTCGTTGAAACCACCTTGATGCTCCTTCAATAATACAAGCATTCAAACTCAACCTAGCTCAAGCTGGTAAACTGAAAGAATATCCGACAATGGTAGACTGGACAGAACATTCGAGAGTCGCGCATTTTCGCGACGCACGAGACGTGGTCTATGCAGAAGAGAAGAAAGAACGAAATTGACGGACATCTGATTTCAATCGGTTCTGAAAGGGACTAACTTGGATTAATACGCAATACTTCAGGAACACAAACACGCGCCTACAGGTCTAGTTTTCTCAATCTACATTTGGTGATGTGTTAAGAGTGAAGTGGAGGCTTCTCCCATTTCTCTCATATTTAGCAGAACAAACACTGGATAGAAGGCGACCACCTCTCCAGCGTTCGGTCTGCTAAGGTGGAAAGAGTTCTTGAGGAGCTTCCACTTCACTCATAATCGGTAACAGCCAAGAGCGGTGATGCCTCGGACAAAGGCGATTGAGTGATACTATTGCATCTCCTTTTGGGTCCTCGCCATTTGTTTTACAAAGTAAATTCACCTCGTCACCGTCTGAGTGCCAGCTCTATCGTACGTCCTAAATAAAACAAGGCATCCTGCGGGACTCTAATAAGTTGAGCGAACAGCAAATGTTGTATCTCTCGTATAGACACCCCAAGGAAAGATTAGAGTATTTTGAACGGTTGTGACAACTATTGCCGGTAAATTTATTCTTTTCTTGTTGATTTGATTGTATAAACCCATAAAGTACAGAATGTGTCTTGTGTGCATTATGCGTGCGTTAATGTTAGATACGCGTTGTTACTCGTTAGTTTTGCTTGAGTTGTTTTCAATCGGGTGCACCTACGTATGTGCTCACCTGGTTTATTTGAAGGATCAATACATCTTGAAATTTATTCAGGAATGGCGTATGTGAGGATGCTTTGATGCGAAGTTTTCACGTGTGTCGTAAATATTTTAAGCGTGCTATAAAAAACCTCAAACGCCACTCAACACCCAAAGCTTTGTCGGAGACAGTTTTTCGTGCAGCTGGAACTCCTGGACGTAGCCAGCCTGGGGGCTTTTGAATTTAATTTGTGAGAGGTGGCTGCCGCGATATATAGTCAATAAAAAGCATCGAGATATTAGTGATCGCCGTCAATGCTGTCTTCTTCCATTCAATGTATATGTGCGTCGGTGGGAGCCATCTCCCTCAGGGCACCGTGAAAGCACTACAGTTTAGACAGCATGATCTGCGTATGTTTTTTTCAGACGATGGTTTTCAAACCGCTCGGTGACGGTTTGGAGCTGAATGCGCCATGACTAATGCGAATGAGCCAAGTCGAATGTTTTCTCCTAGTAAAGTATTTGACCTTCTTTTGACGGTGTGTGCAGCACCGTGAGTGCACAAATGTGTAGAAAAAAAGGAGAAAAAAAGTAGCAACGGCGCGTCTTCCTCCTTCTATTGACGCGACCCAAAGAGGACACGTAAAGAAGGGAGGAACGAGACGCTGTTTTCCTTCTTCAGGCAGACGGGACAAAGGTTCCGCCGTCCCGCCTCCTCTTCATCCGGTTTCGTTTTTTAAGGATGTCGCGGGAATTGTTTGAAAAATGTTGCTGAGTTGATTGCGCTTCAGCGGCAGCAAAGTCCGCCAGTAATTCCATCTCCCAGTCCAAACGTCCAGAACATTCCGATTGGATTTACGTTTTTACCACTAATTTTATCAAGGGAGCAAACAATGCCGCTATAAAAAGCGAAGTTCAGGAGCAGCTCCAGCAGCGCTACGTACACAGGGATAAGATGGCAGCCTCCGATTGCGGAGTGAAACGACGTTTCGACATTTACGACGTTTTAGAAACCGCGGAAACTGTGTCCGAGACTGGCAGGGTTTGCTGCCGGATGCCTGGGTGCCTTCTCGCACGGCTCTGTTTTCCAATGCCGAGTTCCAACCGGCAATCAACGTGTTTCTGTATTTCTGCGTGTCACCAACACTGCAGAAACATCGCGATGGCAGTGTTGTGCGTTGTGAACAGAAGACTAAAATTATCGCCGATGTTACTGTGTTTTCGCACATCAGTGGTGTAACAACAATATGAGATGACGCAAACTGTCGGGTATTGATGCCGCTTGTCGGCCGTGATCGGACGGGGTGGGGGGCCACAGGTTTACATTCCGCTTTACACAACAGAGTTTAATACCTCTTGAGGGATTACGGTGCAATCGATCAGCGTGCGGATAGTCATGATGGAACGCTGGTCTGGCCAATGTGACTGTCATCTGCGATGTCCTAATGTCTCCTCACCGAAAGCGATTGCGCTTTAGGGAAAGGAGTGAAAAGTCTGGATATATGACGGAAAGTACGTATATTTCCAGTTTGGAATTTTGGCATTAACCTAGGAAAATAGGTAGAATCTGAAAACAATCCTTTATTTCGCTCTTTAAATACACTATGATTCCTGGAGTAACTGCCCTCCAAGTGGCGCGCTGCGATAGCGTTAGACGTTTTCGATGTCACCTTGGCGTAGCTCCGTACACTGAACACCTGATGCATGTCGCGGTATGACTGCATTCTAGTTCATCGAAAACCGATTTCTCCGCTCGTAAAGCTTCGCTTCCACCTGGGTGAATACCCCATCTACAGAGATTAATTCAAGACAATTACAGCCGCAAGCGAACATCAGAAATAGAAAACATACTGCTACAATAAAAAAAACTGGCTACAAACATGCCGTGGAGGGAAGCAAACAGATGTTTAGGAACCGCAGTGAAGGGTCTTGATTTATGAGTTTTCATATAATTATGTCATGAGCGCTTACTTTTTACTAAGAGATTCATTCTCTGAGCGGTTCAAAACGATCACAGAGGTATGACATTGCTAAAAAAGATCTACATGCTGGGAATTTTATTTTATTGCTTAAGTGGTCACCGAGAAAATCCGTACCTTCAAAACGACCAGTATAAAGGCGGAAACGCAGAGCACAGATGTACTGATCTGTTTAGTGTGCTGTTGTAATGATCTTTGTATGTGCCGCATGTGTGTGCACTCGATGTATATATTCACCTGATGCTTCAGGTGAATGCATTTTTCATTGCTCTCGCCACCATTACGCTTCGGGCCTTCCGGGCCCGAAAGCGTAAAAGTTGAAATGCAAAGAAACAATATTATTTCTAGCGCATGAAGTGACCGGTACCGAGTGCCACCAATCCAGCTACTTGTAATTACTCCGCTTGACCATGCCATCTGGTGGCAAGCCAGTGACCATTCTTTCACGCTTCACCACTTCTCTTCTCTCCGTGCAACAATGAGCCAAGTAGGCTTGTTCGAATTTGGTCTTTTTGAAAGCGGCTTTTGGTTTCGCGAATGGTTTACCAATGCTCCGTGATATGCGATTCACGAAGGAATTGTGACTCGAGGAATAGTAAAGATAAGATGTAAAGCGTGCGAAGTAACTAAGTATCGGTTGTCTCCATTTTGCATCGCAGTGCTGACGACGATTAGATAGAGTGACTACTTTCGAAACACAAGTTTCTTTATCTGCGGTGGGACGCTGGCTTCGGAAATAAATACAGTTCGCGGAGAGCTCGTGTACGCTTGTATTTGCTGCTCCGCTCGCCCTGTAACATACACGTAACGTCCTCGTTAAGCCTCATTGAGCTCGATTCGCTCGATTCGGGGCCGCCATAATGAGATACAAACGAAGGATTAACGTTTCTTCCCAGCTTTCACGGACAACAGTTTCTAAATTTCTCGAGGAACATATCTCTCACGAACGTTTTTGAATTTAGGGAGTACTATATAGACCATTTTTTTCTAAGAGTGTAGGGTTCTTGGATCGCGATTACCCTATGAGGTAACTGAAGTAATCCAGAGTGTGAGAATATTATTCTCAACCGCTAAGCAATTTATTGACTTCTGTGCTCTTTCCTAACGCCATACTCTCGCTGTGCTATCCTGTTGATACGTTATAATCTGCCCCGTGTGGTGCAAAGATGTCGAGCTACGGATCACACTTTCCGGAATGTAGTTCCCAGTGATTCGCTTAGTAAAGCTCGCTTGTTGTAATTAATTACGCCTATTTATTACAACGTTTGGATAATAATGACTAAGATTGTATTCTATTCGGATTCCTTCGCATGTCCTCCTTCAGGTTGTGTTTGCTTTATATTGCATAGACCATTGTGTAATGGTTTTTTGTCATGGTCTAGCGTGACAACTTTCGCGTAAAAAGAAGCCCATCTGCACATTCTGTGTATTACTAAAAATCTATACCACGGAATGTTTTCGCATTTTTTAAACTAAACACAAACAGGAGCGTGTTTCTAGTCGACTATAAGCATGCTAAGACAACCTTGCGTAAATAATGCTTCCTGCGTTTCTGTTCTTAAACAAGAAAATACCGTCAGTCGTGCAATTAATTGCGTACATTAATCTCCCTAAGCTATGTCAGATCTTTAAACAAAAAAAAGAATTTCAAGAGCGAATAAAAATAGCGCAAGAGGATACACTTCGAAAGAAGCGTTTACTAGTTATAAAAAATCAAATACAACAGTTAACGCTCTTCATTTCGCTTTTTTACATTTTATTCTAAGTCGCGGCGCGAAAGGGATATGTCGGCGCGTCGCAGTTTGGTGCGATTAAAGCAATTTCAAATACCGGTGCAAGTTTGCGACAAACATTTCTTATGTTGCACATTGTTTTAGAATTCTTTAAAGCATTATAGTGTGTTCGTTTTATTTTATCCCACGATCTCGCCTCTATACACCCCTTTAGAAATACTGTCCTCTGTTGGCAGCTGTGGCATCCCTTTACAATGGCACACTAAAACCTCAACGTCACGGCACATTAAAAAAAGAAAACACACACACACAAAGAAAAAATGTGATGAGCGCAGAGATGTTGCAGTTTCGACGCTGTTTGATTAGCTCGTCGGCTCGTAGTGTTGGTCCCGCTCCAATGTTCTGCTATCTTATGGAATGACTTGCACGTCCCCGATGTCAGTTGTTCCGCCATTGTGCAGTGGTTCCGACCTTCTAAAAATCGGCACGTGACTTCGAAGGGTGTCTATACATCTTTCTGTAAATGTAGCAAGTTATAGCCGTTTTCTAAAACAATGAACAGGGGTGGTGTAAAACTGTGTTTTACATTAGATATGCATTTGTGCTCTCAAGAATTTGAAATCAATTTATCGTTGTACAGAGCAACTGCCATCTTAAGAAAGACAGGGCTTGACATGTAATCATGAAGCTTTTTAGGGGCGAAGCTTCTTAGTGTCTAGCCTTGTCCGTCCGGCGTCCGTGCTCACATCGATTGCCATCCCATCTGTTTCTTAAAAAAAGAAAACATTTTTGCGCAGTCGACAGGATTCGAACCTGTGTGGGGAGACCCCAATGGATTTCTAGTCGATCGCCTTAACCACTTGGCCACGACTACGGGACGAGTAGGGGGCTCTGAGATGTGGTAGTAACTCAAGAGCTGGGGATGTCATGGATGAAACGTTGCATGTAGCCGCTCAACGTCTATACAGGAGAGGGCGCTGCGGTCAAATGCGTATATAATCGCGTTAAACTTTGCATGCATTGGCTCAACGTTTATAGACGAGAGGGCGCTGCGGTCAAATGCTCAAATGCGTATATTAGCGCGTTCCATAGCACACATTCTCTTTCTGACATGGACCGTTGACTTATGCGGTGGAGATGCGTTCCCACGGCTTCTAGCGGATCCAAGCTGATCCGCTAGAAGAACCACTGGCTCTGCATTTCACCGATCATAAAGCAGTAATAATGAAGTCGAAACGCAACCCGGAACTGAGCACTACCTATGAGCAATAAAAAAAATCAGCACCATCAGCACTACCTATGAACAATAATCAGTTTCATCAGCACCACCGGAGCTTCGCCCCAATCAACATCATTCACCACGTGGAGATGCGGTCATTTTTTTAATCATGACTTGTTCTTGAATGTTTTATCGACTAATGCCACAATCTGATATCACTGATGCGATTATTAGATGTCCGAGGGTCTACACACCCTACATTTCTTAAGTTGTCAGGAACTAAGATTACTTGCAACATTGAAAGATTAAGAGAGGTTGTGATAAAAAATCAATGCTTTGTCCAACACCCACTGAACCTGATGAGCATAGGCCACTAGACTTAGCTTTTGTTTTGTGTGCAAGAATCTAGAAACATATTACTCGTAATCGTTTCCCTATTTTGTGGTGAAAGCAATATGCTGCGTTCTAACAAATAGGCATAGGTAGATAGATAGATAATTTTATTGAGTGTACTGTCAACAGCCTCAGTGGCCTGGGCAGCAGTACACAGTCAAAAAGTCGTAAATATATACAATACAGATAAACAAATTTGCCTTCGTCAACTAAATTATATATATGTTTGTTGCATGGCGTGTTATAGGCCGAATGAACTGGACATTAGGGTAAAATGTGTCTTGGCACTTAGATGTCTGCTGGGACAGTACACGAAACCTCAACGCCATCAACAGCTGCACGCAATAAACAGAACTAAGCACAACTTAGTTTAGAAAATGCACGTCTCTTGTAATTATATCATGCATTGGCTCCATACTGAGGTCAACATGGAAAAATATAGTTTTAAAAACGACGCGGCAGCCGACGTGCCTATCAATCAAAAGTCTCATGAACTTGCACTGGACACCTTGAACTAGGGTTCTCTGCGACATCGCGATGGAGTTCAATACCACATATGCGAACTCAAGACGCGATCTTACGAGTGCACGATATGGGCATGAGAAAAACCCAAAGGGACGAAATTTTCTCGTTATTCACTATATTTCACCCAGAGAGCGCAAGCCCTGAGCAACAACCTGAGAAATATGCAGGCGAAAATTCGAATCGGAATATACATAAACGCTCAAGATCACGCACATGAAGTTATAGC